>JAWZYT010002841.1:0-2500 GCA_034508575.1 Petrolisthes manimaculis | reverse complement strand
TTTGTCTTACTCTGATTTGCAACGTGTTTTTCAATTTCCTTTTTACTCTGTTTGATTAACTTTTTGGCTTTTCTTCGTAAGTCTGTAAACTTGGCACGGTCGTCATTATTGGCTGTGATTTTTACTTTATTATGGGCGTTCTTTTTGGCTCGTAAACAGTCGGCTATATCTTTACTCCACCACTTGGGCTTTAAATTTTGTGCTGAACGTCGGTTTTTTAATGGTATGCTATCCCTGACCGCTTTTGTGTACGCATTAGTGAAAAAGTTCCATTGTGTATTTATGTCAATAGTGTCTCGCAGACATTTCCAGTCGGTTTCTTTTAGTATCGCTCTGAGTTGGTTGAAATTGGCTTTTCTAAAATCGGGGATTTTTTCGTAGCTGTACTTTATGTCGCTTTTGTTAAAATTTATACTGAAAGTTATTATGCGGTGGTCGCTATTGGTAAATTCTTCACCTACGTTAGTATTCTCTATCATGTCTTCGTTTGTTGCAAATACTAGGTCAAGAACATTATTTCCGCGAGTTGGGCTGTTGACAAATTGGATAAGGGAGCTCTCTTGTAAGTTAGTGTAAAGATCTTGACCATAATGAGCTGATAACGGTTCTCCCCACTTTGTTACTGGTAAATTAAAGTCACCAAGAATTATGGAATGTTGCGTGTTAATAATTTCGTTTAATTGCTCATAGATATCACGGTCGGTTTGTACAGGTTGAGCTGGGGGTCTGTATAATAAAGCTAACAAAAGTTTCGCCCCACAATTATTTCTAATGAGTATATAAAGTGTATCTACGTTATCAATATGTGGCTTTGATAATAGGATTGGTTTAAGATCGTCTTTAATATATAATAGAACTCCGCCTCCCCTTTTATTTGTTCGTCCTTTTTCAAATATTGTGTAACCGGGAATTTTATACTCTGCTAGGAAATCTCTGCTTTCAGTATTTAGCCACGATTCGGTTATGCCGATTATATCATAATTTTCTGTGAAAGTTAATTCCTCTAAATCTGTAAATTTGTTATGGATGCTGCGAGCGTTTACGTAAAATACCTTTAAGCTATTTCGGTTTACTCTATTTATTTGTTTTACGTTACCTGACCTTGACGTACCTGGGTAGTCCCGTTTTTTGATCGGTGGTTGATGACCGCGTCGTTCAGCAAACGTCCGAAACGGGCTGATCCCACCTGGTTCAAATGGACACCATCATCTGAGAATAAAGAGTTATCAAAAAAGAAGTTGTCCCAGGTGTTGATGAAATCGACGTTCTCCTCGTTGCAGATGCTGGCAAGTCGTCGGTTGATGCTGGTGGCGGTGTTGTAGAAGCGGGTGTCGGCTTGTCTGCGGGGGATGATTCCAGAAAGTATTATGTTGTTAGTTTTCTCCTTGAACTTACCAATCATCTTACGGTACTTGTTGAGTAGCTCCTCCGATCGGGTCTTCAATACATCGTTGGTTCCGACGTGGATGACGTACGTGGTGTTGTCGGGGGCCTGGCGTGTCACTTCATCCACTACGTCGGTCACGTCGTCTAGGCCGCCACCTGGGATACAGAAGCGCTTCCTAGTCTTGGGTGCTCGACCACAAAACTCGGTGAGTTGACCCCTTACCATGGAGTCACCAACCAGCCTGACCTCGGTGTCGTCTTCATCGTCGTCTTGTGCCAGGATCTTGAAGCGGTTTTGACAAGTAGTGATGGGTATGATGTTCTTCCTGGGTCGTGTGTTGTTCCTGACGACGCGGAACTCCTCCTGTGAAGATGGTGTAGTTGGTGGTGCCTGTGGAGGTAAGGGTGTAGAGGCAGTCTGTACAGGGGCTGTGACGACGGGTTCTGTAGGCGTCGATGTCATTCCTACGTTCAAAGCGGCGAATTCCTGTAGTGTTTCCAACTTCTCGTTCAGGGCCTCGATCTTGCAATGTGCTGCCTTCAGGTCGGTCGACAAATCCTCTCGTAACTGGCAGAATCTACAGATATGGACGTCTCTGTTCGCGAAAATAGTAGGGCCAAAAGTTCCAGAGCAAGTCAAACAGGTGTATTGAGGTGCCATGGTGAATATTTATTGATTTTTTTTTTGCTTGTCAATTTGTAAATTTACTTATATAAATTGGATTAATTATTAATTTATATTTAGATTATTTATTTAGATTTAAATTATTTATTTATTTAGATTAAAATTATTTATTAATTTAGATTCAAACTATTTATTAATTTAGATGTAAATTATTTATTAATTTATTTATTAATCTATTTATAAATTTATGATTTTATATGATTACTTAGTAGTATTATTAATGTTGTTTTGTTATTGTTGAATTAATTTATTATTTATATATTATGAATTTATTTATAAACAAGATATACAAATGTGTAGGCCTGGAAGGGAATAAAGTTGTCAGTTGGTCACGAACGTCTATAGAAATATAATAAAATTGAGTTAAATATGTATGCTGTAAAATTAAAACGTATTGATGAAAATATATATTTGGTAGTTAATTTATTG
>JAWZYT010002840.1:132500-162125 GCA_034508575.1 Petrolisthes manimaculis | reverse complement strand
TACAAGCTGAGAAAATGGGATAATCATTTTATTTATTATTATATTTATTTAGCTTATTTATTTATTTATATTTGGGAAAGACTACAAGCTGGGAACATGGGATCCTTTTATTTATTATTATTATTATTATTCATACATTTTTTGGGGGGGAGGGGGGAGGGGGGATGTGTAGTAATCCTAGCGTAACTTTCTCTAACTAGATAAAAACACACGCTTCCCTTACACAATTATACCTTTTCCTCGCCTATTGTACAGAGACTTGTGTGTACTGTTGTTATTTTTAAAGTCTTCTTAATGTGAACCCCAATTCTGCGAGTAAACATTAGTCTTGGTACAAATCTGCCTGGGCCAAACATTGATGAAACAGATCAATGTGGACTGTTTACAAGGCACTCCCACCATTTCACTCACCTTCTCTCTTATCTCTCTGTTATCTATTCTTTCCTATCCCTTTCTCTTATCTAGTCCTTCCCTACCTCTCCTTTTGCATGTTTTCCTTCAATTCATTTCTCCACTCCTCTGCCCGCGCGCGCGCGCACACACACACACACACACACACACCACACACACCACACACACACACACACACACACACACACACACACACACACACACACACACACACACACACACACACAATAATAATGTTGCTACACAACCCGTGCACTCCTATTCCATTACAGTGTATATGTGAGAATGATAAATGATCTTAGGCGCCGAAACACCGAGGTCATATAGCGGCAGGAGAAGGATAGAGGTGACACAACAAGCAGGAAGCAAATAGAAAGAAAAGAGGGGACAATTGAAGAACTAAACGGGAGTGAGCTGGTGCCGAAGGGGCGTGACAACCCTTTAAGTATTGCCCACAGTCACTACAGGCATCCCCTCCTGTACGGTGCGGGGAGGGAGAGCAAGCACGAAGGAATTATTAAGAGAATGTTAGATATCACTAGTGAAGTACGGTATCTTAGCTAGGCTTAGTAGACATCTTATATTTTCAAGGACAGAACGGGATATGACGAAACGGTGGACGAGAGATAATGACAAGGGAGCCTGGGAGAGGATGGAATGTCGGTGTGTAAATAAACAGGACAAAACGTTACTGTAAATAAAGGGGTAAAATTTATAAGCTAGAAATTGGACCACAGATAGATAGATAGAGAGATAGAGAAATAGAGAGAGAGAGAGAGAGAGAGAGAGAGAGAGAGAGAGAGAGAGAGAGAGAGAGAGAGAGAGAGAGAGGAGAGAGAGAGAGGAGAGAGAGAGGAGAGAGAGAGAGAGAGAGAGAGAGAGAGAGAGAGAGAGAGAGAGAGAGAGAGAGAGAGAGAGAGATGAATGTGATAAGAAAATAAATTAACACACACACACAGATAAGAATGTAGAGTACGGTATATCATATCATAGAGGTGATATAGAGAGCAAGGAGTATAGAGGCTGGGAAACTAACGGGTAGAAAGGAATTAATCAAGGGAAGATGATCTATTCTTACTCTATACAAAACAACGTACAGTAGCTATAGGGTTACAAAGTACAGTATTATAGTGGTGGTTTCCGAAGCATATGTTTACCTTTACTCAACCCGACCATATACACTCTGGAGGGAACAACTGCTGAGTAAATACCGGTACTACACACACACACACACACTATAACCTTCACAACCTTCATAAACATATATACTATCCCCTACGATTCTGAATGTTTAAGTATGTATGTATGCCAAAGTCAACGTAGGATTGGTTGTGTAGGCTATGTATATATGCACGTCGTGGTGTGTGTGTGTGTGTGTGTGTGTGTGTGTGTGTGTGTGTGTGTGTGTGTGATGATGTTCCTACCGTGTGAGAGGAGTTACAGGCCCTGTAATGATGCATCTGACCACCTGTGAGCTATACCACTTGTGTATTTACAGGAATGTGCGCGTGTGTATGTGTGTAAAAGTAAATGCGTTTATTATGGCCTATACATACAGCTGCGGATACAAGTTTTGATAGCCTACACATGTGAGGGACGGGGGGGGTGATAGGTAAATATACAAAGATAAAAACTATCAACTCTAGCAATGAAGTGGATTGGATTTATCTGACTGTACGTTTGAGAGCAGCAGTTCATCATAATTATGTTGAAAAAGAAAGGTTTCAGTGATTAAAGCAAAGAATCTTAACTTTTTGTTAAATTTGATGGCTATTGATTCCTCTTTAAGTCTTAACTATAATTATATGCCAGGAAACAGACGACCTCAATGTTATTAATAAGGGATCAGTTGCTGGTACTCCTACATTTATACAAAAGCAATACAGTCGTACAATTATACACACAAACACGTGGATTAGTAAAATAACTGTCGAGTCACTTTTCTTGTCCAGCTGTAAAGAAACTTTTGTCTGTGACGGTATGTTTTATCAGGGTTATGATTATTAACCTGGGGGTGTGTATGTATGTATGTGTGTGTGTGTGTGTGTGTGTGTGTGTGTGTGTGTGTGTGTGTGTTGAACTGGGAGCGTCGATTTTAGTAAGTGGGTTCTGAGAGAGAGAGAGAGAGAGGTTAAACAAGCGTGTGAAAGGACGTGCAAGGTTTCCCAAAACTGTCCGTGTTTGAGTTTATTTGGATCCATATGTCTGATTTTTGTGAGTGTGTGTTCCTACTCGTCAATCATCCTTCACCACGTCCCCATTCCCCGACGCATGTTTTGTTTTGACCACTTTTCCTCCTCCACCCCCCCACCCCCAATCCACCTCTTCTACCTCCCAGCCCCACCTCTTCTCCCCTCCTCCCAGCCAGCCAACCAAACCAGCCAGCCAGCCAGTAAGCTAAGTGGGTGAAGGTGGCGGCCGCTCACCCCACCAACACACACTCCCACCCACCACTTTTTTGCCATTCTTGTGTAAGCAGTGAGATCGATGCTCCACGTTACACTCTGCTACATACCACACACTACAATAATACGTAACATTATAATGTCGTAGGATATTTCTGAACGGTATTGATACAGTAATGAAATGTAATAGATACAATATGTTGAAGCTCTTCTCTATAATGTACTAAACCAAACCGTAGTTGTTTTCTGATTATATACTATTGTGGTGACCAAGTGTGTGTGTGTGTGTGTTTCCCTTCCCAAGCCAACATACACATAGTAAAGGTGAGGGTAGCGGTGAGTATTCAGTCTTAAAACTGTGTCTAGGTCAGGCAAAGCTGGGCGGCTCCCTTCATCATTCACCAGAGCAAGCTACTCACCTACATACTCATACACTCTCTTCCCTTGGCTAACAACACACCAGCCAACCAATGCCGCTCCAGTAAGGCTTCCGTGCTGTCAAGTTAATAAGTTACAGGGTATCTGCGAAAACATTCCACTACCGGTAGGGTTTCTGTACAAAGACTGTAGTGACTAGGCTATTGTACCAAGTGTCTGCTGACCCCACAATGCAAGACCCTAACCTCCGTCAACAATGATCATTCCTTAACTACAAATACAAGGCTGAGAATCTCACATATAAGATTGATTAAATCTTCGGGTAGTGCCACCACTATTTCACCTTCATTAGTATTAGATTATACAATACTGTACAGTGGAGGAAAAAACTTACTCGGCCAGAAAGAAGAGGAGAGAGATGGACAGCAAACAGGAAGGAAGAAGTAACGAAGGGATACGATAGTGACTACATTATAACACCACAATATACCATTCATCACCACCTACTGTAAGTCAACAACATTAACATTATTTTTTTGGTTTTACCATGATATAGTAAGCGTGAGATACCGTCAGCCTCTATATCAACGGAAAGATGCTTAGAGAGAGAGGCTCTGGTAACTGTCCGGTCTGACAAGGTCCATCAGTTTCCTGCCCTACGTGTAGACTTCAAACACACCCCTTCATCCGGTACTTGAAGGCAAAAGTCTCGTCAGTGTTCAAAAGTATAAAATAAAAATAAAAGAGTTTGGTCTTTGGGGATGTTGCTGCATGTTCCACGTCAAGCCACCACAAATTTTCTCCATCTGAGGGAATCCCCAAGTTACCAAAAGTTAAAGAAGAGACAACAGTATGTATACTACCAAACTGCACCTGTCAGTGAGTCAGTGAGGGCCATCAACACCACACTCACCTCCCACCACCCCTTGTTCAGTTCCCTTCAGCTTCTCTATCTCCCGTCCCCGCTCTCCTCCCAACCACTCCTTGTCCTGGCCCCCTCTCCTTTCACCTCATCCCCTCCCCTCTCTCTCTTTCTCTCTCGTGTAAGTCAAGGTTAAAATAAGTATTATAACATTTGTTCTTATTACGTAGAGATAATGTACATTCTCTCTCTCTCTCTCTCTCTCTCTCTCTCTCTCTCTCTCTCTCTCTCTCTCTCTCTCTCTCTCTCTCTTTCTCTCTGCTGTATATAATATTATTTGATCACACCTTTACCATACAATGTCTTTGGTTATGTATGTCTCTCTCTCTCTCTCTCTCTCTCTCTCTCCAAGCTGGCAGCCAACCTCACAATAATAATTATGCGAAGGAAGGAACACCGTGGCAGCAGGATGGGTATATAAAAAGGCAAGTTGTGGCAAGGCAACCCATTAGGACACGTCATCTGACAGGGGAAATGTGTCGGAGAGGAGGAGGAGGGAGAGAGAGAGTGCGAGAGAGAATGAGTCACAAGTGATAATGGAATGAAGACACACGACCTGGGAAAGTAAATTACGAGATGAAGATGAGAGGTAAAGACAGGGAGAGAGAGAGGTCGGGGTGCGTGAGTGAGATAAGGCACACCCGATAACTCTTACATAATAACACCTCTAACATAAAGTCGACGACTACTACACACACAACATCACTATACATCCACCACGACAATAAAACGACACCACCACAACTACAACACGACCCTACCACGCATCCACCACGACACTACCACGACGCATCCACAACTACACCACGACCCTATCACACATCCACCACGACATAATAATTACAAAACACCACATCGCAACCACCACGACCCTATCACACATCCACCACGACATAATAATTACAAAACACCGCCACGCATCCACCAAACATCCAACACAACCTTACTGATATTGGTAAATTGTGGGTATAGGCTATTCTCTTTACCTCATAAATAACTATCAAATAATCTATCCAACTTCAGCTTTCACTCTTACTCCCTCGTTTGCTTTATCAATGAGTTTATCTCCCTCTTCCTTCTCTCTACATGCTCTCACTTTCACTCCTCTATTTTCCCATCCATTCTCTCTCTCTTTGCTCTCTCTGTCTGTCTCTCAAAGCTCTCACTTGTTTCAAAGACCACTCACTCACTTCCCTCCAACTTTCTTCCCACTCTTCCTTTCCCAGACTCACACTTTCCCTTCTCTCAGTTTTTTTTGTTCTTGCCACGCCTCTTCCGCTCTCCATCTCTCACCTCTTTGCATCCATCTCTCCCCCCCCCATTCTCTTCACCTCTCACCCCCTTGTTCTCCCCCCACTCCCCTCATCTCCCCCCACCCCCCATTCTCTTCACCTCTCACTCCTCATTTCTTCCCCAATCCCTCCATCTCTCACCCCCTCATTTCTCCCCCAATCCCTCATCTCTCACACCTCAATTCCCCCTTCCTTCCTCTCACCCCTATTTCTTGCCTTTCCCACCCACCCCCATCCCTCACCCTCTTTCCATGTTTCCCTTCATGTTCTAAGACACCAGGCAGACCCATCTCTTTGCCTGGTCCCCTCCCTCCCTCCCTTCCTTCTCACAACTCTCACTCATTCAGCCTCTTGCCAACATATTTTCCTTTCCTCTCTTATCTCCCCCTCTCCCCTCCCACTTTTTCTCTCCCTTTTCTGACTTTCTCTCGGGTTGTGTGTGAGTCTCTCCACACGAGACGTGACGGATCATCATTACCTTTGGATCAATACCAGCCAGTTCCTGAAGCAGCAGCAGCAGCAGCAGGAGGCAGGCAGGCAGCAGGCCAGTAGCCTAGTGGCAAGGGAAAGGGGAGGAAGGAGCAAAAGGAGAGAGACTGGAGAAGCAGAGTATGGGGAGGAGGTTGGAGGAGGAAGGAGAGAAAAGATAGGGGAGAGGGACTGGTGAGGAGGAGAATGAGGCAGACAGTCACAGTAGTGGTAAGGGAAGGACGAGAGGATGGGAGAGACACAGGGAGTGAGGAGGAAAGGGAGACGCCGCAGAGAGAAAGGAGGAAGAGGCAAGGGAGAGACGCAGGAGAGGAGGAAAGGGGGGACACATGGGATGGTGGAAGAGGAAAGGGAGGGAGAGGCGAGGGAAGGGAGGAGGAAAGGGGGAAACATGGAGTGGGTGGAAGAGGAAAAGGAGAGACGAGGAGAAGAGGGAGGAAGAGGAAAGGGAGAGAGCGAGAATGTTGAAGGTACGGGTGGGGTGGGGGGGGAGTTAATGGGGTTTCGATGAGAGGGAGAGGGAGTAGCCTATCAGAAGAACGAAGAGATGAAAAAGAAATGATAAGTGAAAGGTGAATCAAGAGAGAGAGAGAGAGAGAGAGAGAGAGAGAGAGAGAGAGAGAGAGAGAGAGAGACAGGGATGGGGGTGACGTCTGGGGTAAGTGAGGGAAGGGGATGGGTAGTGCTGACTCAGGGGACTTTTCTATAGCTATACCAGAACTCGAGTCAGCACCACTGCAAGTCAGCCACCAACCATGACAGCTAAGAAAGAACCCAAGCTTAGCGACCAAATCACACACACACACACACATTTCTACTCTTTTCATTCACTGTCATTTTCCTGTAAGTTCCCCAGCAAACATTATTACAAGACCTATTACAGTCACGACTTATTATCATGTTCAATGGTACCCGAGTTTATTACACAAAGCTAAACCTTTACGTGTTTATAATAAGTAATGAAAAGGATACAGACCATTGAAAAACTGACACATGAACGACAATATAATAAAAGTTCTGAGATAATAGTAAAACAGAATCCCAAACGAGATCGTAACTCATCACCACTTACTGACAACCCTCGTACTCACAACATTTTTCACCAACAGCAAACACGACGTACCTGAAAGAAAGTAATATACATATGAATACAACCATTCACCTTGACTACAAGTTAATGATATGCAAATGTTAAACAGTGGAGTAATGTGTAATAATTTACAGCTTACATTGCATTCCATTTCATAACCTTTAATGAAAAAATAATAAAGTATAAAACAAAAAATCACATTACACCATAAATCTATATTATTTCCTCTACAATCAAAGAATATTCAACTTTATTCCTGCGAGTCCTTTAAACATTACCACGAAACACCACCTATAATATATATCAAAGAAGCTTGTTTTTCTCTCGTGGCATAGTCAGGAGGAATCAGAAGCCACCAAGTCTCATACACAATCACAGGGTCCATAAGGGGAGGGTATAGTTTGGACATTTTTGGAGATAATGATTCCACCAAACTCTTAACTCCAACAGGGCACCACTAGTTGTGTTCATCTGGTTCTGTTTCATGTCATACTTTGGAGGAATCAAGGTACTCCAATGTAACAAAAGTATACTCTCCCTTTAATTAAGACAAAACAGCATTAGGGTCATTAGGTTCAACGTGGTGGTGGTGACACAATCCTACAAATGGTATACCTTCCACTTGAGACCTCAGTTAATTCTTCTCTTGAGACTGGAGAGAGAGAGAGAGAGAGAGAGAGAGAGAGAGAGAGAGAGAGAGAGAGAGAGAGAGAGAGAGAGAGAGAGAGAGAGAGAGAGAGAGAGAGAGAGAGAGAAATGTGTGGGCGTGTGTGAAAGGGAAATGAGTGAGGGACATGGGCGTGTGTGTGAAAGGGAATTGAGTGATGGGAATGGGCGTGTGTGTGAAAGGGAATTGAGTGAGGGGAATGGGGGTGTAGCAGACTGTACGGTACATGAAAAGAAAAACGAGTTGAAAAGTTTTTGTGTGCGAAAGGAGAGGAAGTGTGGCAGTGTATGAGACAAGTGGAAAAGTGTGAAAAGAAGTGAAAAGGGACAAAGATAAACTAAAGTATTGAAGGCTAAAACATCAGGTTAAACTTATACAGTGATAGATGCTGTATGATTTATGCCAGTCACGAATATACATATACTCTCTCTCTCTCTCTCTCTCTCTCTCTACTATTAAGGGGATGGTACTGTGTTGGTAAATCTGAAGCAACTTATTCCTCTAAAATATTCCAGACAACAGACCACCGTCATTTTTGTTCATCTGGTCCGGTTTCCTGGCATACTTTAGAGGACTCAAGGCACTTCAATGTAAAAAAAAAAACTGCAAGTGTATCAACAGTGCCGTTGTAGTAATGTAGTAGAAGTAGGAAGTAAACAGATTGACTAAAATATAATTGTAGTTGGGGTGAGGAGTAGTACTGGTGTGTGTGTGTGTGTGTGTGTGTGTAATATTAAACCGGAGTGACTAAGTTAGTTGGTGGGAGGCATTACAGGCAGGATCTCAACACACACACACACACACAGCCGCTCCTAATCCCAGCCTCCCCTCTATACCCAACCAACCACCAGCATATTGTGAGGGAAGTGAGCATAAACAATAGGGTACCACTGAGACCACGTGGGTGTCACAGTCATACACACACACGCGGACTGAGGGGTGTCAAGGAATGTGTGTATTTATATGAATGAGAGAGAGAGAGAGAGAGAGAGAGAGAGAGAGAGAGAGAGAGAGAGAGAGAGAGAGAGAGAGAGAGAGAGAATGGGGTCAGGAGGTACCGTATCCTAGTTAAGTGCTCACTTGATTTATGGTACCGTACTCCTGTCCCTTCCCATAACTCTCTTTCCTCCCTAAGACAACCAAACAACCCCATGCTTTATGTATATAGATACAGTTACCCCCCCCCCCCATCCCCTCTCCCTCTCCATTCCACTCCTAATTCAATCACTAGTCTATTATAATAACCTTCCTCTTCCTCACATTCTTAATTGAGGGTAAACTTTCTTGTTGATAATTACATCTACGCAATTTCACACAACATATACCTCCTAAGCATCTACACACACACCCTAACCACCTAATCATCTACACACACCCTAACCACCTAAGCAATAATCATCTATACACACACCATAACCACCTAAGCACCAACACACACACCCTAACTACCTAAGCACCAACACACACACCCTAACTACCTACTGTACACACACCACCCGATTTTCTCTTTCTATCAGCCATCTCTCCCTCAAACCATTCCCTTCCCTCTCTACTTTTTAACTATGCATCCCGTGGCGGCTCCTCCCCTCCCTCTCTATCTTCCTGCTATTACACATTCGTCACGCCACAATATCCTCTACCTTAACTTCCTCACAACCACACCATATAAAACCATCCTTCCCGTTCCACCCACTCACTCTCACTCTCCCTATCCCTCCATGCCTGCACCATCATAGCATCCCTTCCTTTCCTTTCCTTTCCATCTTCTCACCTCCCACCTGACCTGTTTTATTAATGTATGGTCCTTTCTCATCCCCTTTATACATTATATAAACAAGCCTTTTCTGACATCGTATCCCATTCCCCTTTAAAACATTTCTTCATTCATCAAGCATCCCTTTCTCTACTGCACAAACCATTCATCACACAAACTTCCATTCAACATTCTCCACAGAGTCCATACACTTCTCACATTATCCACCCATCATTCTCTTAGCATCCACTGCCCCTTCGCCCACTTACCGCCTTCCCCTCTCTTCAACCAGGTACCCATACTTTATATAAATCATTATCATACATCTCTCAGTACTAACCACTTACTGACCCATATCTTCCCGTCTCCCCAAACCAACATACATATCTTTCCTTTCCAGTTCCCATTCTTCTGTCTCTGCACATAGTATCTTCAACACAAAAAAAGCTTACAACTTCTGACACTTTCTTAACCCTGTCCATACATAAATTATTGATATGCGAGTGTCCATGTATGAACAACTGACTGACATAAGGTTAGAGCCCATCAGTAGTCACGATAAAACCTAATGTAAGACTTGTTGGTGATAATATAAGCGGAGGTCGCCCGTCACTGATTAGATAACCAGGTAGGCTATCTAATAGTATGGAAACAATTCGTTAAAGGACAACGATTAACATTTTATCACTAAATTACACATAATGTTATCACTGTCAAAACAAGTTACATTATTACACTATATGACACGTCCCATCCTTCAGCTGCTGACTGACTGACTAGTTACTTTACTCATCATCAACAGTTACAACAATTAGTACAAAATCATACATCGTACTTTTTTCCTTCCACTGATAGGCTACGTGAATACAGTAAAAAAGAAAAAAAGAAAAAAGTAATCTTACGAGTCTTGAATTCCTTTTGTTGTGAAATATTTATCAAAAAGGGAATAGTTTATACGTGCCGGTACCTAACATATAATAATGTGATCTGTATTGGTGTTTCGTTTCATCTTCGTATTGTCATTGAGGGGTAGCCTATTACATAACAAGGAGCGCTTCCCATTAGGCTATCCATATCATTAGTCAATCCATCTATTTCCATCTCTCCTATCTATATCAACAACAGTCAATCTACTTCCGTCTCGTTTATCAATATCAACAGTTAATCTATTTCCATGTCGTTTATCTATATCAAGAGTCAATCTATTTCCATGTCGTTTATCTATATCAACAACAGTCAATCCATTTCCGTGTTGTGGTTCTTAAGGTAGGCTGCAACAGGTGTCAAGTGTCAGATGTCATGCCAAATGGGAGGGAGGGTAGGAGGGAGATGTGGTGCCAAACTCTAGGTGATGCCAAAAGTCACTTGCTAACAATAACAAATTAAGGGGGTGATTTGTTTTGGGATGAACTGAAGAGCTGCCGACTCCTCCAAATTCACCAGTATATAAGTGCATGATATGTGTGTGTGTGCTTTTTTTAGCATAGTTTGGAGGAATTAATAGCCCTATAATTATAGTTCTGACTCCCACCAATGCATGTTTTACTGAGTTGAAGCGAGAGTAAAACTAGATAAATGAACACATCAGTATTCATTCGTCACACCATACACAGTTCATCCTCCCTATTGCGCAAGGTGTAGCCTACTCAAGAAAAACGCACCCAAATCACACGCACAGAGGAGGGATTGGTGTGGGACATGTTCCAGACTCATTCCATATGTGTGTGTGTTCCAGTTGCTCTAGGTCTACATGGTGAGTGTGCACTTAGGCTATGAGTATCGTGCGTGTACTATACAACGGTATATGCAATGTTCAGGTATACCTAGGCCTTTTGTGTGTGTGTGTGTGTGTGTCAGGACGCATCACATCGCTTGGCCTTACACGGGCTGGTAAGCAGGTAACAATGGGTTGGGATGACGGTGTAGCCTATAGTGTGTGTGGGTGTTACACTGCACTCTCGACCTCTCTCACTCCTCCCAACTCCCACACTATTAACCTGTTTAACTATCCATCTCTCAATAACCACATTCCAGTATGAAATCGATATATGAGCAACCTATTCAATGTTATTAGGTATTTAATGCTAGTTGCCAATTTCGTGTTGCAAATTTTACTCCTTTCTGAACCAGAAAATACCAATACATTCTTAGATAGGTAGGTACGAGGTAGTGGGCTCATTCATCAAGGAAGCAAAACCATAAGAGTAGGAATTGTAAGATATCATATTTTGAAGGAATGAGTGGCTCTCTAATAAGCCCATAATAATTGATTCTCATAATTAAGATCCCCTAGGCTACAGATTTATACAGTTAGATTGCCCTACCTGATCCCTCCCCGACTCTCCCTTTAGGAGTTCCTTTTGTTCCGTTACTCATTGTTATTTACTTTAATATCAAACCGTGTCCCTCAACATATCAGTCATATTATGGATAGGCTATAATGTACAGAGTTAATAATCAGCTAAAGTTACAACTGGTACTATTCGTCTCTAACTCACCCACTACTCCCCCCCCCCCCCATACATACATATACAGTCCATACAACATAATGGCCCCCAATTAAACCATAGGGGCTCCAACCTCTGTCACACCATTCTCAAGGTATAGTGTAGTCCTCATCGTTTGAAACTATATTATATGGTACTCTATTATATATTGCAGGAGTCCAGCTCCCTCGTTTAATCTCTTAGCTTTATTGGCATATACAGTATAATCCTGCCTCACCAAACTTCCACACATCTTCAGTAAATTAAATATATTTCTTAATCTTTAATTCACGGTTAACGCACTGAATAGTTCATACAAAACATTGCAGATAGATTGTATACAATGTAACTAACCGGTAACCAAAACATCAAAAAACCCAAACTACACTATGTACTGGCTAGTACAGATGAGTAAAGAAAATAGATGTACATAAGAATTAAAAAGAAGAATGTACTTGGCCAGAAAGACCTTTTAGTCATAAGGGAGAGGGAGATAAGAGGACAGACAACCCAACTCCAGGAGTTAGAGAAAGGAAGTGAAGTGAGGCAGAGGAGTGAAGAGCAGAGAGGAATAAACAGGAAGACAGTGATGTTGAAGTAAGACAAGACTGGAGACCCACACTGAAGCACCACAACTGTTTCTATACTCACTCTGCCTCCCAACAACAACTCACCTCCACCTTCATTGTATCTCACCACTGCCTCTTCTTTCATTGCAAAATTCTAATCATTGTCAAGGTAGCAATTTTACCGGTAGCAACTTCAGCCAGAGATAGCAATACTGTATCCATATATAGAGATTATACACTACAGTATACAGTAGCGGGCTGCTACATTAGTCTCCTGGTGAGGTTTGAAAGGAGACTAAGAGATTGTGGGTTTTAATCTGTTTATTTATACAGGTTACACATTGTATACAAAGTTTTAGAACCCATCAGGCGAGAAGGCTGATGCTTGTGGCGGGTAGCTGATTCTAGCCGCCACAATACTGTCTTCATCAACAATATGCCATATCATAACAGTAATAAGAGAGAATAGAAATGAGAGTATTGAATGCTAGCTGCTATGTACCGGCTCCTATGTACCACTACTTTGGCTTGTATGAACCAAACAAGGCTGCTGTGTACCAGCTACCAAGTAGGGAGATAAAATATTTATTGTAAGAAAAAAATTAAAATCACATGATATAAAAGTACTGTACTGAAACTGCATTGAAAGATAACACAAAAGCAAAAATATATTAAAACTGCATAAAAATAACTAAAATTTGTCAACCCATAAAATTCAGCATACTGTACAGTCGCAGTCAATAATAATCATCCACATATGGGTATCTCAAACAATTTGCTGTCTAATGTTTTCACGTTCACATAATTATGATGTTATTGTTTTAAGTAGTAAGCTGCTTGTAGTAAATTAAAAGATGGTACTTAACCTATTTATTGGAAAGTTTATCATCTAAGGAACAGAGGGAAGCTGTCAAACTCTAAGTGAGTTACCCCTATATGGATGATTATATTTAACCACAACTGTACATTGACTTAACATAGGCTTAGTCTTCAGCATGATCCATACAGTTCAGCACACCGATTTAGAAATTCTGATGTTATGGATTTGTTCTCATATTTCATCCATAGGTTATCGAGGTTAAGTTGCTTTTGGATAGCATGCTTCCTTTGGTATCTATACATTTTCTTTTGTTTGACTAATTTTTCAATCATAGAAATTCTATTAGATTCATCATGTTGAATACGGTACTAATTAAGAGGTACATGTTTATAGAATTGGTTTTTGCTACCCTGTTACTTGCATGGTGCCACCCTTCTGCATCGTTATTAGTCCGAACAGGGCACTTGTAAGAGTTCCAAGAATGTGGAGGATGCATCTCTTTCCTGATCCACATTTTTTCATAGTAGGTGATGAGATCGATTTCTCTCCACAAGTTGTTAATGTATCTGTATTTTGTTTATGCTAATAATGTCACATAGTTGATGGTACATAGCAACCATGGCTGGTACATAGCTGCCAGGGATGGTACCGTACATAGCAGCCAACGGTACATAGAGGCCTGTTCCCAGAGTATTGGCTATTAGAAATACCATCACTTATTTCTGGAGGGAATTCAAAGATGATTGTATATGCCTTACAGGGATAATACAGTGCTGGTAAATCTGGAGCAACTGATTTTTCTAAATTATTTCAGCCAACAGACTACAGTACGTATATTTTGTTAATCTGGCCCTGTTTCCTGGCATACTTTGGAGAAATCAAGGCACTCTAATGTATTGTACGGTACCTGAAGTGTATCATCCCTTAAATATCACTTCTGCCAATTGATAATTGACTGTTTGACACAAGTTAGTATGACATGAATCTAAGGAAACAACATCTGGCTGATCTCAATGGCCTTGATATTAACTATATACTCTATAGCCTATAGGCCTAACTTAGTGGGTTCTTTTTACTTCTCTAACTCGTACAGTACTCTCTGGGGTATTGAGGTTAGTTTTAGGGTTACAGTGAAATATGGTAATAACAAGCAGTTAATGTACACAAAAGGAAGATAAGAAGTAATGTTTACTATTACTTTGTCACTAATGTCAATCCCAAATAGAGGCAACAAAACAGTCTAGTTAACCTAAGGGTTACATTTTGGTACATTAGAGCACCTTGTTTCCTCCAAAAATATGCCTGGAAACAGGACCAGATGAACAAAAATAGGCTAATGGTGTCATATTCCTTGAAATAGTTTGGAGGAATCATTTTTTGTTTATGCCACAAATTTACCACCCAACACTGTACTACTACCCCCATAAGTCCAAAAACCATAATTTTCCAAGATTTTTAATTAAGCACCCTGTATAATAACTACACTAATAAGTCCACTCAAAATTATACAGTAAAGCAAAAACAATCAAAGATACCAAAGTAGAAAAAAAAAAAACACTAACAACAAATATTAGTACAGGAACTAAAAGGAATTATGCCTTAAAAAGTGCATTATATCCCGATCCTATTACAGTAGTCAATTCGATCAAAGATAATTAAGGGAATATTGCAGTGTTGAAAAATCTGGAGCAAATAGTTCCTCCGACTTGGGAGGAATCGAGGCACTCCAATGTACCAAAGGTGTATTATATATCCCCTAAATATTAGAGCTATCTTTATAACACCAGGTCAGTAAAACGCTGTAGGACTCTTATGATCGTGTATGAGAATTGGAGGCTTCTGATTCCTTCCGACTGTGCCACGAAACAAGCTCATTACATATAGGTGTGTGTGTTTTGTGGCAGTATATGAAGGACTCATTTACCTTCAGTTTTCTGACTAAGTTACAGCACATCACGGGGCCCTTTAATATATATGTCTGTATAACAACACAAGCCTGAGAAAACATTAGGTGGCCTTTAATTAATGAGGGACTGAGTGTATGATGAAGTGGCGGATACAAATTATTTATTTATTTACAGCATAACTAACTTAGTGTCTACAATACAGTAATTTGGTTCACTGTAAAAAAAATCAATTTCAGCTTTTAGAGGCGTGACGTGAAAAGATGACTAAATCCCACTAAAGTTAGAGCAAAAACAGCTCAATTTTTGTTTTACAAATCTACCTTTCAACAAATCTACAAAATACATAAAATAGGAAAATATATCCCTGTAACGTTACAGGTTTGAATCAGATGTATTATCCTTCTTATAATTATTATTATTAAATGTCAGGTGAGGAAGAAACTCGATTCTATACCTCAATATATGATTTAATTAAACCTTCACGCCTCGTACTGTGTCTAGTATTACTTCATTCGGTAGACAAGTCCACATACATACATACAAGAGGAAATATTTACCTTCTGTGGCTGCCTTCAAGTTGTCGACATCGTTGCTGGGGAAATCTTCTGCGGTATCGGCCATTTTGACTCATTAGTATTAGGGAATAACGACGTAATCTCCACCGTAGCCGGGCACTAACACAGCCTACAACTTCTCCTTTACCTACATAACACAAAATCACAGCGGTAAGGGTCAGGAAAGAGCCAAGAGAAGGGCGTCCTGGGGTACACTTTCACGACCTCTAGACGGAAGCTGACTGAGCCCGGGGTGTTGGTGAGCTGCGCATGCGTCACCACCAGAGGGCAGCACATACATACATTATATATATTACAAAGAACGTAATATTTTAGTATAAACTAACTAAAATATTACTCAATCATATTATTTATACAGTATACTCATATGTTTATACGGTAAATTGACTCATATATTTATACGGTATATCATTTTTTATTATTTGTCTTTTCTTTTCAACGCTTCTTGATTATTAATTTAGTATAAAATGACTAATTCTGGGCCCAATTCCTGTAACACATTTTAGAGTACTGCGACACCGTCTGGGACCCACACACTAACAATAATATCAATAACTTAGAATCCATTCAAAATAAAACTGCAAGATGGGCCAGACGTGATTAAAAACACATTACATCAGTCACTTTGCTTAACAAGACACAAAACTAGACCCATTGGCAACACGAAGACATCCTGTAGATGACATACAAAATCACAAACAAGTTAGTTGACAGACAAACACACACACATATATATATACACACCCTAGAGGCAGCCACAACTTAATATACCATAATACATACCAGACAAGCACTGATATACTCATTCTTTCCCCGCAGCATCCAAGAGTAGAATCATGCATCTCCCATCTCACTCTTGACACGCTTTTAGAAATAGGATCACCAATCATTACCTCCCTAATCCTAATCCTCAACCCGCAGTCCCTGACCCAATCCACCCTTATCCTAACCCCATTCCCTAATCCTCCCTTGGATCCTTTAATTCCCCACATATTATAAGCTGCCCATGAGCGGCCCTATGCGGGACCCACAACTTGAACTTGAACTTGATTTATTTCTACGGGACATCATTTTATATTTCTCGCCTTTCCTTTTCATCTCGAGTCATTTTTCCTTCAATGTTTCTTCTTTCAAGTTTCAATCCTTCCCAGGGAGCTTAAAAAAAGTTGTAAAGTAGGGGGTTGGTCAATATGTTGTATAATATTTTTCCTTCTCCGTTGTTGTATACCTTTAAAACAATAAAATTATCAGTTCAACTAATTTAAATAATCCTTTGATAATGCAACACTTCAATGGACCCAATTCGTATCTATTATCAACAATAAAATAAATGTTCGAGACCCGTTGTAAAGGTAAAAACAACATAAATGTTTATTTTATTGCAGGCACTGCTGGATTATATTTCATTTTAGTATTATGGACTATTTCTAAGACATTTAATATATTTTGAGAACTTGAGAAATTGGAAGTTTTGAGTGGAGATAAAACAGGTAACTTATAATTATTGAATGGAATTGAATTGAAAAGTATATTGTTATAATTATTTGTATTAGGGTGAGGGATGGGTCGATATATCTATAAAGCAGGGACATTTAAAATGAAAATATGCCAAATAATGTTCCATAATGGTATAAAATCATGCTTAACATTAGAATATATAGGACCCTATTCAAGAACATTCATGGTCCATACAGGCTCCATAAATAATAAATGAGCGGTCATACCATTACCACGCCATCGTATTCATGAATGTTCTTGCATATGGCCCATAATTCAGTGGCGGCATTAACATAAAAATCTATTGTAATCAGTGGTCAAGGGTTGAATTAGTGAAGCATTTTTCAGATTTGAAGGCCACATCTGAAGTTCCTTTTGAGTAAGGCAGTATGACGACGGAAATGGAAAAACCGCAGATCTTGGTATACATAGAAAAAAGTTTGAATTATAGTCCATTCGACGTGAAATGGATACCCCGCTCTGCAAAGTTGGTATCTGTGGGTAGTCATCCTCGGGGGACAGGGGCCCTGCAGGTCAGTGTGGATATTTTATATATTGCTTTTGTATTTCTTAGTTTACTAATTATTGCTGCATGTAACATTGTTTCTTGTTTTTACAGTTAATATGTAAATTGTATTGGGCTGCTAAATCACTGTGAACTTTATTTTTTAACTTGTATAAATCTTCACAACTTGAATGTTCTATCTCCTGGTTGTGGAAATCTGTACTAGCCATTAATAACAGTTTTGGTGTAACAATATGCAACACATACATACCAACAGTATTTATTTTAGTGTACCGTATTACCATTTTGGATTGATTTAGAATTCAAGATTTTTTTTTTTTTTGGCAGGTGTACGAAATGAATGAAGGTGAATTGAAGATCCTACATGATGTGGAGCGACCAAAAGCACTGAAGTGTGGTATGTATGATATGGTTAAAATTATACTGTACTTCTGTATAGTTTTATAAATTGGTTTCCTTTGTTTCTGTCGGGATCTGTAAATTACGATGCTCCTGAACTCCTTCATTAATAATATTTGATGTACTGTGTACTACACTTATTCTGTTCCCTATTACAAAATCGTTCCAATAGCTATTTAGGCTATGGCTAAGAATTAAGTAAAATCAATTAAATAAGATTTGAGATTTTTTTTAGTATGCATACTATTTATTCACTCTGAGGGACATCTGTTTCTGTCTTACTGTATAATATAGGCTATATATATTATAGAAGTATTTCTCCATGTTGCCCCCCATAGGCGGATATTGCTTGTCTCACCTTGTTTCACCTTCTTCTGGTGCTTTATTTCCTCGCTGATACGAAGCCCAATATCGATCAGTCGGTCCCCATGTTGCCCTAATGACCATAATATTTCAGGAACATTTGGAGGCTCATCCTTGGAGGACAGACACCTGGCTGTGGGAGACTTTGATGGTAAACTGGAAGTAATTGATTTAGAGTGTCCTTCTCACCCAGTTTACTCTGTACAAGCCCACAGCCAAATTATTAACACCATTGATGGAGTGGCAGGACTTAACATTGGCAAAGGTAAGGTACAGGTATCTGATAAAATCAAGATCAATGTACCAGTCACATAAATTTGTAATGCAACTATGGCCTGTTAAATTTTTCAGTTCCTACAAGTCAGTTGCAAGAGTTGAAACATTGCATTTAATTAATGGTAAAGAACTATGACATTTTGTCTAATGAAACAACGAAGCAGATGTTTTTGTGACATACAGTACATACCTTTTCGTTTTGGCAGGCGCTCCAGAACTGGCTACTGGAAGCCGTGATGGGTTAGTGAAGGTGTGGGACCCTCGCCAGAAAGACCGCTCAGTCATCACAATTGAACCAAAGGAAGGGGAACAGAAACGTGATTGTTGGTCTTTAGCCTTTGGAAACTCACACTCAAATGAGGACCGAATGCTCTGTGCTGGATTTGATAATGGAGATGTGAAGTTATTCGATTTGCGCACCATGGCAATTCAGTGGGAAACAAATGTGAAGAATGGTGTGTGCTCCATTGAGTTTGACCGTAAAGACATACAGATGAATAAACTACTAGCTACAACTTTGGAATCTAGGTTTTATGTTTATGATATGCGAACTTTTCACAGCAAACAAGGCTATGCTAAGTTGATGGATAAAGGCCACAAATCAACAGTGTGGTGTGGCCGACACTTGCCTCAGAATCGTGAAATATTTACTACAACGGGTGGAAATGGTTCACTAATGTTATGGAAGTACTCTTACCCAGCTGCCAGATCCAGAGAATTTGAAGATGGAGCTGAGGTTGGTGTGATGGGAGAAATTAAACCTTTACAGAATGCTACCATCACTAGTCAGCCAATTACAAACTTTGATTGGAACTTGGACAAAGTTGGCCTAGGTGCATGTTCAGGTCTTGATCAGACAATAAGAATTATTATAGTCACTAAGTTAAATGCACTTTAAATTGCTCAACGTTTCCTATAGAAGATAATTACTAGAAGATGCAGACTGTATCGGCACTAAATTACAATACTGTACTTGTTATTACACCGTCCATTATCAGTTACAATCACCTAGTAAATAATTATCCTAAAGTTTACCAATTTAATGTATTGTACTGTATTGGATAAATTTTGTCTGTCCCAACTGCACCACTTGCACTTATCTTCTACTACACTAACTGTAGTCAGTGATAGTTTATTGTCAAATTCCATTACACATAACGCACATATCATGTAGTTGTTTTAGCCGTTCATATACCATACTGTATATTACATTAAACAAAATACAGTAGTTACTCAGTATTATGGTGCTATATGGCCTTAGTTGCTTTACATTAGTTAATTCATTAGTATAAATAAGCAGTCATGGTTTCAGGCATAGGAAGGCAGGGATAAAATAACTAAACATTACAATTTACCTGTCTTTTGTTCAAGTTACAAACTGAGGAAAGGAATTCCTACCATTTGTCTAACATTCAATTATCTAACTGCAGTATTTTTGGTACCGTACTTTGCAAAGGAGATTTGGTTTGTACGATAAATATGGGACTCAGGTGGTTTGTCGAGTTTGAGATAGGGAACATGTTAAGGGATCCCATTTCACATTCAGGAGTAATAGAGAGTTAATGGCATTTGGTTCAAGATATAAGCACTGAACCCGTATACAGTACATTGAAATGCTGAATATCTGAACCGAAGAGATAGAAAGAAGAGCGATCCACAGTAGTCCCGGAAGACTGTATTGTACAATGAAGGATATGAGGGACAGTTGAAGACTTGAAACAGAGTGGCTTGGGTTTGAAGGGTAGCCAAAACTCTTATAATTTTGCCCATACACCGTAAGCAATATAATTGTACAACGTGTTGTCTTTATTCCTCACATATATATTATAGGCATTGTACTGCTGAATGACTAGCCTAATAATATTACTAGAAAAGTTCGGTGTTAGGACATTAATGTCCTAATGATTTTCTGGTTGTTATGAACCCTTGATGTCAGCGGTATATACGATTTCCTGAGGCCGACTGTACATGTACCCCTCTATGAAGACTCCCTATCCAAGACATGAATGCCTTAAAAGCAAGTGATAGGTACAGTACTATAAAATGTATTACTGTGTTACAATGATTAAGAGCATTAAAACCTTCAAACAGTGAACATTATTTTGCCTTTTCTAACATTTGCTCATTGGCTAATTTGTTTCCTGATATAGGTATAATAATTACAGTAAATATCTGCATTTGTAAAGCAAGGAACTGCATCAGCTGTTTTAAGAAATGTATTATCCACATTATTAGAATGAGGTGGGAACAAATGACCAGAAAGATGAGTTGAAGGGTATAAAAGAAAGAAAAAAATTGATTCCATGATCAGTAGGATTATATACCTTTTTTGTGTTTTACAGTAATACAAATCTAAATTGCAGGATAGAACAATGTATCTTAACTTGTCTCTCGCACTCCACAACAGTGAGTTGCAATGTATAGGGCTACTGTAAATGGTGGAACTAGGAATAACACTGAAGTTACTACTGTGGTGGTGGTGAATAACAACATACTAGAATGGGTGCAAAGTTTGCATATATTCTCTTTGAGATATACAATCTTCAGGTACCATTAAGTAAAAAAAAATGTCTTGGCTTAAATTCTGTTTCAACATTTTTTTTATGAACTTATCAGTCCTCTGAGTTTGCCTAATAATTAAATACTTGTCTCCAGGGATCTTTGGTGTAATTAATTTCTGCTCTTTGCCTCCTTTAGAGATGTACCCTTTCCTTTAAAGGGATCAAAATCTTCAGGCTCTTCTGGCTTTGTTTCAGTGCCATTTGTCTTGGGTGTACGTCTCCAGAATTTGATGTAACCCACTTGGTAGTCATAGTCTGGGATGCCTCTCTGTCGGGGAAGTCTTTTCAGCAGTTCTTCTTGGGGTAGTTCCAAATTCTTCTTCTTACCATCAAGTCGGTTACCTGAACCTTGGAAGGAATAAAAGCCCACATTCTCTGGGATGATCTCTTCCTTTTCATCATCTGGGAGATGCGAGGTACTATCCATTTTTTCTGGTTCCTGATAACCAATAGGAGCTGCAAACTCCACATTCATATCACATTCAATAATGCTGACTGCATTTCCTGGCTTCACCTCCAGCACACGCATCTCATAAATACGGTCATTATAATTTAGGGCAATTACATCATCCTGAGTGAGGCAGGCAAAATTTCTGAGAGCATTTTCTAGGACTGCCTTAGGGTTAGTTATGTCCAGGAACTCAACACTCTGAGGCTCAAACTTGGAGAAGGTTGCCACAGGAAGAGACTGAGACTCCAAGTGTACCAACTCTCCCTCATCCAACAACAGGTTTCTCATCATCTACCATAAAAAAGACATAATCAGTTAATAAACTCTTAGAAGTGGATGAAAATTATGGCTTCCTGGTCAAATGTTGGGTAAGTAAACCAAAGGGAATTTTTGCCCAGGTCACCTTTTATATAAATATTTTGACAATCTAACATATTGCCTACTAGCTTTAATGTAAAAATACCTAATGATCATTATACAGTAATCCAGGGTTCATATAGATAGGGTTAGCCAAGACACGAACGAGTATAGGCCACCTCTGCGCACCCCATCACAGGTGCCCAACATCGGTCTCTCTGTCGCCCAGGCTCAGTTTATATCTGTCAGCCCCCTTGAGTAGGATGTGCTGTCCTAGCATGATTCGCACTGCTAGAAGCAGTTCTCTCTCTCTCCTGAACGTGAATATAATGTTTTATTTGGCCTAGTCGCCCGCATACCCCCCAATCGCCTCATCTTTAGGACATATATAATAAATCATATACACTCATACACCAAAAAAACAATGATGAGAGAAGTCTGTACGAGCGAGCGAGTCGGAGCTGCGAGCAGGGTTGTCATGAAGTATTTGTGATATTACCTTAAAAATTGGGTTGAAAATACGTTAGATGTAGCCAAATTACCATAGATCCTGAAGTAGGTGACCATAGCGACGTTTATGAACCCTTGACACACGATATTTTTATGAAATTATAATAGTTTTTTACAGCAATGCATTTTTCTCTTACGATAACCCATGAAATAACGGAAGCACCGATAAAAATGACCTTAGATGGTCAAAACTTTAGTTTAAATGGCCCCAAATTACGCTAATCGAGAGTAATTACCTTAAAAATGAGAGCATTGGCAGCGAGGCCCCGGGAACCTTTGACGTCACGTAGCTCCGCCCCAAATCTGTCTCTTGGCCAACCCTATCTATATGAACCCTGCAGTGCAGTCTTTAGTTAAGGAAATATTTCTGATTTATGGTAGAGCTGTATCTACTCATATATTTTGAATTGGAATATAAAGGTAAGGGTAAAAGTTACATCAATGTCCTTTATTATCTCACTACAGGGAGTAGGGACCCCAAGCTAGGGTTCCTTTGCTTATTTCTATAGTAAAGGGGAGGACAGTCAAACAAATCCCTGTTTTGGCATGACAGAAACAAGAATCTTGCTGGCTACCTTCCACATCCTTAAAATGATGCATGTTTTCTTGGCTCACAAACAATGAATGAAAAAGGTATTATCAACAGTCATCATTATATTATTCATTCAGGATAAATGTATAATTAAGGAGACTGTCTTGTTGGCAGTTTGGAAGGCAACTAATTCCTCCTAACTATGCCAAAATACAGTTGCCCTCAATGGGACTAATAAGGGATCTGTTTCGTGGCATAGTTTGGAGGAATCAGACACCTTCCAATTCACCAACAAAAGAATCTCCCCTTAATCTAAACTCTGATATTATCCAGTGCATTCTTCCCACTCACCCAGTAAGGGATGTACACCTTGCCCTCGTCAGCAACAAACTCCAGGACTCCACAGTGTGTATGCCTGTTGGCTCTCACATTGGTCAGCTTGAATAACATCGGATACACAATATTTAGACGGGTCAACACATCCAAGGCAGACGGTGGCATGATGACTGCAAGCAAAAAAGGAAAGTGAACGAGTTAAAAATTTCCATGTGGGAGATTATCCAAGGTCTTATATAAAATAACATTGACCATTTTGATATGATGGTGTGATAAAAGATGGATAATCAAATATGTGATGACAAAACTTACTCTTTCCACCATTTTCGACAGCCTGTTTGTCCCCGGGGAACATTGAGACCGAGTAGCATCGGTAGTCTGTGTTGAATGGCCGTGGCTGTAGTGGCTCACCATACATGTTGAAATTGAACTGCAGAACAAACATAAAAGGTTTATAAACATTTAAAATATGGGAAGTATTACAGCTCCAATCTTGGAATACAACAAAATAGTGTATTGTAGTGACATCTTCAACCTAATAGTGAAAAAGTTAACACTTATTACTTCTTTCTACTAAAACATAATGACATCTTCTACCTAATTAGTGAAGATGCTAACACTAACTTCTCTCTATTAATTAAAACACAATGACGATGTGACATAATCCTTCCCTGTATGGGTAGTGAAGATATGTCACACCATAACAGAAGGTATAAATATATTGTACTTCGATATTTAATCTGGTATATAGATAGATCTAAGGCTCAGCTCTGAAAGTGGTAAATATTCTTCAACGATATATTAATATTTAGAGTAACAGTTAAGGATTATAAAGGGCTATAAGGGCAAGGGTCAAGGTGATGCCAGATTGAATGAGGCTGTGTTATAGATAAATTACCTAAATTCTAATCTCTTCCTTAATCATTGCATATATAAAAAATAAATAAAATAAATAAAAGAGTGAAGATGGAACTGTCCAATATTACTTACCATGATTGAAAAGATATTTCAATTATTATACTATATTTTGATTAACTATAGCTGATACAGAGTTGACGACAAGTTGTTTTCTTCTCAACAGTTGCCTGCTTCATACAAGATCAGGCAATCTGAATAGGAAGGAAATAATTATGAACCAGTTAAGGTGTGTTCTGACATTATTGGTACAGTAATTGATTATATGGAGAATAAAAAAATTCTAACTTTCTACCACCATTAACTACAGCACTCCTCACTGAGAGAAATAGTATGGGTATTTATCTAGACTATTGCTATTTTGTAGCAGTGTTGCTAGATCCAGCTAGGTTCCAGTATTTTGCTCTCGTCAGATCATGGGTACTTTTACCACGGTTAGTTCCTGGTAGTATGCACAGGTTAGGTCTCGGTATTTTGCTGCAGACTAGGTTAGGTTATATAAAGTCATCTTGAAAATGGGGCATTTCTGAAGAAAATGTCATAGAAGAAAAGTGGGTTTTTTACCCCTTATCACGCTACCGGGGCCTCACCTGGGCAAACTACCAGGAAATAACTGTGGTAAAGTACAGGAAATGACCGGGACATAATACTGGGACCTAGCCGGATCTGGTAACACAGCAACAAAACGGTATTTCTTTCAATAAATACCAAAGTGTCTTAGAATGGTATAAATTAGTGGGTAAAGAAGGTAAAAACATCGTAATAGAAAATGGCAATAGAATAGATAATTATTGTATTATTATGTTATATAAATGGATGTGAGAGTTGTGAGTTATTCTGAATAATAAATATATTGGGTATTATTACAGAAGTACTGTACTACCGGTATGTTTTTGGCTAGGATCATGCAGTGGTCCCGGGAATTTGCCCAGGTCACTAAATGATAGTTTACACCAGTTATATCCTGGTAGTTTGCCCAGGTTAGGCCCCGGTAGTCTGCTGTGGTCTAGGTTTGGTTAGGTAAGGTCAGACTAATTTCAAAATATGCCCTATCTTGGAAATGGGTACCGAAAATAGGGTAAATTTACAGAAGAACTGGGTTCACTATATTGTATATTTTTGTATCATTATCCACTATTTGGGACCATTCTATCACACTTTTCATCTATGGTGTTTCTCTCGGAGATGCTTTACAAACATAATTTGGAAACATAGTCTGACCTAACCTAACCTAGACCACAGCAGACCACCGGGACCTAACCTGGGCAAACTACCGGGTATAACCAGTGTAAACTATCATAAAGTGACTGGTGCAAATTCCCGGGACCTAGCCTAATGTGGTAACACTACACAATTCTAGCCAAAAACTCAGTTATTCTGTAATAATACCGAAAATAGTCTTAGAATGGTGTAAATACGTAGGTAATGAAGGTATAAAAACCGCATGTTACACAATAAAGGTAATTTTTTCAATTGTCAACACTGGTTCCAATTCCGCCCCCCATTATCTAATTTTTGGTCGTAATCGTAATTTGCCGTGCTCCTGATTCGGTTAGGTTAGGTTAGGTGAGGTGAGGTCATACTAATTCTATTTAATTTCTGTAGTGTTTTTCCGACGAATCTAGTTCAAATATGGCGAAAATGAAGTGTTTATGGAGATTGGGTTGGGGGGGCGCAGGGGGCGCGTATCTCCCCAAACATTAATATGCGACGGCCTTGAACAATAAATGCATTAAAAAAACACTATAAAACATTGCAATCTGCAAGCCTTCAGTCCAAACCTGATTATGGTCCAACACTAGATTATTACCGAAATTTCTCCCTTTCAATAAGCAAGTCATTTATGATGATTGCATGTATGTACGTACACAAATACAGAATTATCTACAGATAGTAAACAACAACTAATGTAATAATAATATAACATAATGATACCTATTTTGAAATACTTATATTATTATAAAGACAACTTTTACTATGACGAGTGTGTAATACGTCTCACAGATCTTACTCACCAGCAAGCTAGAGCCGTCATCTGGACGTCAATCGGATACGAAGTTCGCTTGGGTTAAACCAAGCCAAAGCAAGCGGAACTGTTCTGGTCGGTCAAAAGGATTCGACGATCCACCAAGATGGACCCTGCTGCCAGCCACTTAAACCAAGACCAACAAGCGGCAACAACGTATCCATCCAAGCAAGGCCAAGAGTATATCTCTTGGCCTTGCATCCAAGCTCACCAAAAAGCAGCGATTTGGTAAGCTTGATAGGAGGATAGGAGAAGTATAGCAGTAAATATGTTAGTATACCATTTCTACTAAAATAGTAATTGTTAAAACCTGGAGAATCACGATAATGATAAAAATTATTAATTATTATTTTTATTTTTTATGTTCTCGTATCTAATTTAACTTATATGAGATTATATGGATTGCTTAGGGGTTATGTGACCCATTCTTGATAATTATGTAATATTATTAAGGTGAAGGGAAGTATTGTACTTTATTGGAAATCAGTTCTTGGTAAAACTATAGAATCATGCCAACTTTTTCTGCTTTTAATCAATCTTAAAATACAGGAATGGACTTTGACTTTCACCGGTTCTGACTTAAACACAGCATCACTGTAGGATATAAGAGGTCCACCTTCATGTGTATTTCAAATGTGATTGCAGTAATTATAACTACCGGCACCTAACCAGAGCAACCAATGGCACCTAACCTTGTTAAACTACCATGACCTAATCGGGACATAGCTGGACACTGCTACAGAACAGCAATAAATTCTATAAAATAATTAAGTTAGGTCTAACTAATTCAATAACTTTCTTATCGTTATATAGGGAGAGGTAATTTTTGTACTACATTGCAAAGAAGAAATAATAATAATAATAATAAAAATAATAATAATAAAAAAAAAAAAAATCACCTGAAAAGAAGATATAATAATATTAATAATAATAAAAATAACAATAATAAAAAAAAATTCCACCTGAAAAGAAGAAATAATAATAATAATAATAATAATAATAAAAAAAAAAAAAAAAAAAAAATTCCACCTGAAAAGAAGAAATAATAATAATAATAAAAAAATAAATAAATTCCACCTGAAAAGAAGATATAATAATAATAATAATAAAGAAAATAATAATACAAAAATATATTCCACCTGAAAAGAAGAAATAATAATAATAAAAAAATTCCATCTGAAAAGAAGAAATAATAATAATACTAATAAAAAAATAATAATAAGAAAAATAAATTCCACCTGAAAAGAAGAAATAATAATAATAATAACAATTATAAAAATAACAATAATAAAAAAATAAATTCCCTCTGAAAAGAAGAAATAATAAAAATAATAATAATAATAAAAAAAAATAATAATAAAAAATAAATTTCACCTGAAAAGAAGAAATAATAATAATAATAATAATAAAATAATATTAATAAAAAAAAATCCATCTGAAAAAAAAAAAAAAAAAAAAAAAAAAAAATAATAATAATAATAATAATAATAATAATAATAATAATAATAATAATAATAATAAAAAATAATAATAATAAAAAAAAAAATCCACCTGAAAAGAAGAAATAATAATAATAATAATAATAATGATAAAATAATAATAATAAAAAAAAAATTCCACCTGAAAAGAAGAAATAATAATAATAATAATAATAATAAAAATAATACTAATAAAAAAAATCCATCTGACAAGAAGAAATAATAATAATAATAATAATAATATAATAATAATAATAAAAAGAAAAATTCCACCTGAAAAGAAGAAATAATAATAATAATAATAATAAGAAAAATAATAATAAAAAAAAAAATTCCACCTGAATAGAAGAAATAATAATAATATTAATAATAATAATAATAATAAAAATTAATAATAATAAAAAAATTCCATCTGAAAAGAAGAAATAATAATAATAATAATAATATTAAAATAATAATAATAAAAAAATCCATCTGAAAAGAAGAAATAATAATAATAATAAAAAATAATAATAAAAAAAAAATTCCACCTGAAAAAAAAAAATAATAATAATAATAAAAAAAAATTCCACCTGAAAAGAAGAAATAATAATAATAATAAATAATAAAAACAATACTAATAAAAAAAATCCATCTGAAAAGAAGAAATAATAATAATAATAATAATAAAAAAAAATAATAAAAAAAAATTCCACCTGAAAAGAAGAAATAATAATAATAATAATAATAATAAAAAATAATAAAAAAATTCCACCTGAAAAGAAGAAATAATAATAATAATAATAAAAATAATAATAATAAAAAAGAGAAATTTCACCTGAAAAGAAGAAATAATAATAATAATAATGATAATAATGAATAATAATAAAAAAAAAAATTCCACCTGAAAAGAAAAATATTAATAATAATAATAATAATAATAAAAAAAAAAAAAAAATTCCACCTGAAAAGAAGAAATAATAATAATAATAATAAAAAATAATACAAAAAAAATTCCACCTGAAAATAAGAAATAAAAATAATAATAATAATAGATAAAATAATAATAATAAAAAAAATAAATTACACCGGAAAAGAAGAAATAATTATAATAATAATAATAATAAAATAATAATAATAAAAAATAACTTCCACTTGAAAAGAAGAAATAATAATAATAATAATAATAAAAATAATACTAATAAAAAAAAATCCATCTGAAAAGAAGAAATAATAATAATAACAATAAAAAATAATAATAATAACAATAAAAAATAATAATAATAAAAAAAATAAATACCACCTGAAAAGAAGAAATAATAATAATAATAATAAAAAAAAAATAATGATAAAAAAAAATTCCCTCTGAAAAGAAGAAATAATAAAAATAATAATAATAATAATAAATAATAATAAAAAAATAAATTCCACCTGAAAAGAAGAAATAATAATAATAATAAAAAATAATAATAATAAAAAAATAAATTCCACCTGAAAAGAAGAAATAATAATAATAATAATAATAAATAAATAATAATAATAATAAAAATAAATTCCCTCTGAAAAGAAGAAATAATAAAAATAATAATAATAATAAAAAATAATAATAAAAAAATAAATTCCACCTGAAAAGAAGAAATAATAATAATAATAAT
>JAWZYT010002840.1:102500-117500 GCA_034508575.1 Petrolisthes manimaculis | reverse complement strand
AGAAGAAATAAAAATAATAATAATAATAGATAAAATAATAATAATAAAAATAAATAAATTACACCTGAAAAGAAGAAATAATTATAATAATAATAATAATAAAATAATAATAATAAAAAATAAATTCCACCTGAAAAGAAGAAATAATAATAATAATAATAATAAAAATAATACTAATAAAAAAAATAAATACCACCTGAAAAGAAGAAATAATAATAATAATAATAATAAAAAAAATAATGATAAAAAAAAAATTCCCTCTGAAAAGAAGAAATCATAAAAATAATAATAATAATAATAATAATAATAATAAATAATAATAAAAAAATAAATTCCACCTGAAAAGAAGAAATAATAATAATAATAAAAAATAATAACAATAAAAAAATAAATTCCACCTGAAAAGAAGATATAATAATAATAATAATAAAAAATAAATAATAATAATAATAAAAATAAATTCCCTCTGAAAAGAAGAAATAATAAAAATAATAATAATAATAATAAAAAATAATAACAATAAAAAAATAAATTTCACCTGAAAAAAAGAAATAATAATAATAATAATAATGAAAAATAATAATAATAAAAAAAAATTCCACCTGAAAAAAAGAAATAATAATAATAATAATAATAAAATAATAATAATAAAAAAATAAATTCCACCTGAAAAGAAGAAATAATAATAATAATAATAAAAATAATACTAATAAAAAAAATCCATCTGAAAAGAAGAAATAATAATAATAATAATAAATAATAATAATAATAAAAAAAATAAATTCCACCTGAAAAGAAGAAATAATAATAATAATAATTATAAAAATAACAATTATAAAAAAATAAATTCCCTCTGAAAAGAAGACATAATAAAAATAATAATAACATTAATAAAAAATAATGATAAAAAAATAAATTTCACCTGAAAAGAAGAAATAATAATAATAATAAAAATAATAAAATGATTATAATAATAAAAATAATAATAATAAAAATCCATCTGAAAAGAAGAAATAATAATAATAATAATAATAATAATAATAAAAAATAATAATAATAAAAAAAAAAAATCCACCTGAAAAGAAGAAATAATAAAATAATAATAAAAAACAAAAATTCACCTGAAAAGAAGAAATAATAATAATAATAATAATAAAAAAAATAAATTCCCTCTGAAAAGAAGAAATAATAATAATAATAATAATAATAAATAATAATAAAAAAATAAATTCCACCTGAAAAGAAGAAATAATAATAATAATAAAAAAAATAATAATAAAAAAATAATCTCCACCTGAAAAGAAGAAATAATAATAATAATAATAAAAAATAAATAATAATAATAATAAAAATAAATTCCCTCTGAAAAGAAGAAATAATAAAAATAATAATAATAATAATAATAAAAAAAAATAATAAAAAAATATATTTCACCTGAAAAGAAGAAATAATAATAATAATAATAATAAAAATAATAATAATAAAAAATCCATCTGAAAAGAAGAAATAATAATAATAATAATAAAGAAAAATAATAATAATAAAAAAAAAATACCAGCTGAAAAGAAGAAATAATAATAATAATAATAATAATAATAATAAAATAAATTCCACCTGAAAAGAAGAAGTAATAATAATAATAATAGTAATAATAAAAACAATAATGATAATAAAAAAAAAATTCCATCTGAAAAGAAGAAATAATAATAATAATAATAATAATAATAATAAAAAATAATAAAAAAAATTCCACCTGAAAAGAAGAAATAATAATAATAATAAAAATAATAATAATAAAAAAGAGAAATTTCACCTGAAAAGAAGAAATAATAATAATAATAATGATAATAATAAATAATAATAAAAATAAATAAATTCCACCTGAAAAGAAGAAATATTAATAATAAAAAAAATAATAATAATAAAAAAAAATTCCACCTGAAAAGAATTAATAATAATAATAATAATAAAAAAATAATAAAAAAAAAATTCCACCTGAAAAGAAGAAATAAAAATAATAGATAAAATAATAATAATAAAAATAAATAAATTACACCTGAAAAGAAGAAATAATTATAATAATAATAATAATAAAATAATAATAATAAAAAATAAATTCCACCTGAAAATAAGAAATAATAATAATAATAATAATAATAATAAAAATAATACTAATAAAAAAAAATCCATCTGAAAGAAGAAATAATAATAATAAAAATAAAAAAATAATAATAATAAAAAAAATAAATACCACCTGAAAAGAAGAAATAATAATAATAATAATAATAAAAAAATAATGATAAAAAAAAATTCCCTCTGAAAAGAAGAAATAATAAAAATAATAATAATAATAATAATAATAATAATAAATAATAATAAAAAAATAAATTCCACCTGAAAAGAAGATATAATAATAATAATAATAAAAAATAAATAATAATAATAATAAAAATAAATTACCTCTGAAAAGAAGAAATAATAAAAATAATAATAATAATAATAAAAAATAATAATAAAAAAATAAATTTCACCTGAAAAGAAGAAATAATAATAATAATAATAATAAAATAATAATAATAATAAAAAAAAATACCACCTGAAAAGAAGAAATAATAATAATAATAATGATAAAAAAATAAATTCCACCTGAAAAGAAGAAATAATCATAATAATAATAATAATAATAATAATAATAATAATAATAATAATAATAATAATAATAATAATGATAATAATAAAAAAAATTCCATCTGAAAAGAAGAAATAATAATAATAATAATAATAATAATAATGCTAATAATAATAATAAAATTAATAATAAAAAAAAATCCATCTGAAAAGAAGAAATAATAATAATAATAATAATAAAGAAAAATAATAATAATAAAAAAAAAAACACCACCTGAAAAGAAGAAATAATAATAATAATAATAAAAAAATAAATTCCACCTGAAAAGAAGAAATAATAATAATAATAATAATAATAATAATAATAAAAACAATAATGATAATAATAAAAAAAATTCCATCTGAAAAGAAGAAATAATAATAATAATAATAATAATAATAATAATAATAATAATAATAATAATAATATTAAAAATAATAATAAAAAAAAATCCATCTGAAAAGAAGAAATAATAATAATAATAATAATGAAAAATAATAATAATAAAAAAAAAATTCCACCAGAAAAAAAGAAATAATAATAATAATAATAATAAAATAATAATAATAAAAAATAAATTCCACCTGAAAAGAAGAAATAATAATAATAATAATAATAAAAATAATACTAATAAAAAAATCCATCTGAAAAGAAGAAATATTAATAATAATAATAAATAATAATAATAATAATAATAAAAAATTCCACCTGAAAAGAAGAAATAATAATAATAATAATTATAAAAATAACAATTATAAAAAAATAAATTCCCTCTGAAAAGAAGAAATAATAAAAATAATAATAACATTAATAAAAAATAATAATAAAAAAATAAATTTCACCTGAAAAGAAGAAATAATAATAATAATAATAATAATAAAATGATAATAATAATAAAAATAATAATAATAAAAAATCCATCTGAAAAGAAGAAATAATAATAATAATAATAATAATAATAATAAAAAATAATAATAATAAAAAAAAAATTCCACCTGAAAAGAAGAAATAATAAAATAATAATAAAAAACAAAAATTCACCTGAAAAGAAGAAATAATAATAATAATAATAATGAAAAAAATAAATTCCCTCTGAAAAGAAGAAATAATAATAATAATAATAATAATAAATAATAATAAAAAAATAAATTCCACCTGAAAAGAAGAAATAATAATAATAATAAAAAAAATAATAATAAAAAAATAAATTCCACCTGAAAAGAAGAAATAATAATAATAATAATAAAAATAAATAATAATAATAATAAAAATAAATTCCCTCTGAAAAGAAGAAATAATAAAAATAATAATAATAATAATAATAAAAAAAATAATAATAAAAAAAAAAATTTCACCTGAAAAGAAGAAATAATAATAATAATAATAATAAAATAATAATAATAATTGAAAAAAATACCACCTGAAAAGAAGAAATAATAATAATAATAATGATAAAAAAATAAATTCCACCTGAAAAGAAGAAATAATCATAATAATAATAATAATAAAAACAATAATGATAATAATAAAAAAAATTCCATCTGAAAAGAAGAAATAATAATAATAATAATAAAAATAATAATAAAAAAAAATCCATCTGAAAAGAAGAAATAATAATAATAATAATAAAGAAAAATAATAATAATAAAAAAAAAATACCACCTGAAAATAAGAAAAAATAATAATAATAATAATAAAAAAATAAATTCCACCTGAAAAGAAGAAATAATAATAATAAAAATAATAATGATAATAATAAAAAAAAATCAATCTGAAAAGAAGAAATAATAATAATAATAATAATAATAATAATAAAAAATAATAAAAAAAATTCCACCTGAAAAGAAGAAATAATAATAATAATAATAAAAATAATAATAAAAAAGAGAAATTTCACCTGAAAAGAAGAAATAATAATAATAATAATGATAATAATAAATAATAATAAAAAAATAAATTCCACCTGAAAAGAAGAAATATTAATAATAATAAAAAAAATAATAATAAAAAAAAATTCGACCTGAAAAGAAGAAATAATAATAATAATAATAAAAAAATAATAAAAAAAAAATTCCACCTGAAAAGAAGAACTAAAAATAATAATAATAATAGATAAAATAATAATAATAAAAATAAATAAATTACACCTGAAAAGAAGAAATAATTATAATAATAATAATAATAAAATAATAATAATAAAAAATAAATTCCACCTGAAAAGAAGAAATAATAATAATAATAATAATAAAATAATACTAATAAAAAAAAATCCATCTGAGAAGAAGAAATAATAATAATAAAAATAAAAAATAATAATAATAAAATAAATAAATACCACCTGAAAAGAAGAAATAATAATAATAATAATAATAAAAAAAATAATGATACAAAAAAATTCCCTCTGAAAAGAAGAAATAATAAAAATAATAATAATAATAATAAAAATAAATAATAATAAAAAAAAATTCCACCTGAAAAGAAGAAATAATAAAATAATAATAAAAATAAAAATTCACCTGAAAAGAAGAAATAATAATAATAATAATAATAATGAAAAAAATAAATTCCCTCTGAAAAGAAGAAATAATAATAATAATAATAATAATAAATAATAATAAAAAAATAAATTCCACCTGAAAAGAAGAAATAATAATAATAATAATAATAAAATAATAATAATAATAAAAAAAAATACCACCTGAAAAGAAGAAATAATAATAATAATAATGATAAAAAAATAAATTCCACCTGAAAAGAAGAAATAATCATAATAATAATAATAAAAACAATAATGATAATAATAAAAAAAATTCCATAATAATAATAATAATAATAATAATAATAATAATAATAATAAAAATAATAATAAAAAAAAATCCATCTGAAAAGAAGAAATAATAATAATAATAATAAAGAAAAATAATAATAAAAAAAAAAAAATACCACCTGAAAAGAAGAAATAATAATAATAATAATAATAATAATAAAAAAATAAATTCCACCTGAAAAGAAGAAATAATAATAATAATAATAATAATAATAATAATAATAATAATAATAATAAAAACAATAATGATAATAATAAAAAAAATTCCATCTGAAAAGAAGAAATAATAATAATAATAATAATAATAATAATAAATAATAAAAAAATTCCACCTGAAAAGAAGAAATAATAATAATAATAATAAAAATAATAATAATAAAAAAGAGAAATTTCACCTGAAAAGAAGAAATAATAATAATAATAATGATAATAATAAATAATAATAAAAAAATAAATTCCACCTGAAAAGAAGAAATATTAATAATAATAAAAAAAAATAATACTAAAAAAAAATTCCACCTGAAAAGAAGAAATAATAATAATAATAATAGAAAAAAAATAAAAAATAAATTCCACCTGAAAAGAAGAAATAAAAATAATAATAATAATAGATAAAATAATAATAATAAAAATAAATAAATTACACCTGAAAAGAAGAAATAATTATAATAATAATAATAATAAAATAATAATAATAAAAAATAAATTCCACCTGAAAAGAAGAAATAATAATAATAATAATAATAAAAATAATACTAATAAAAAAAATAAATACCACCTGAAAAGAAGAAATAATAATAATAATAATAATAAAAAAAATAATGATAAAAAAAAAATTCCCTCTGAAAAGAAGAAATCATAAAAATAATAATAATAATAATAATAATAATAATAAATAATAATAAAAAAATAAATTCCACCTGAAAAGAAGAAATAATAATAATAATAAAAAATAATAACAATAAAAAAATAAATTCCACCTGAAAAGAAGATATAATAATAATAATAATAAAAAATAAATAATAATAATAATAAAAATAAATTCCCTCTGAAAAGAAGAAATAATAAAAATAATAATAATAATAATAAAAAATAATAACAATAAAAAAATAAATTTCACCTGAAAAAAAGAAATAATAATAATAATAATAATGAAAAATAATAATAATAAAAAAAAATTCCACCTGAAAAAAAGAAATAATAATAATAATAATAATAAAATAATAATAATAAAAAAATAAATTCCACCTGAAAAGAAGAAATAATAATAATAATAATAAAAATAATACTAATAAAAAAAATCCATCTGAAAAGAAGAAATAATAATAATAATAATAAATAATAATAATAATAAAAAAAATAAATTCCACCTGAAAAGAAGAAATAATAATAATAATAATTATAAAAATAACAATTATAAAAAAATAAATTCCCTCTGAAAAGAAGACATAATAAAAATAATAATAACATTAATAAAAAATAATGATAAAAAAATAAATTTCACCTGAAAAGAAGAAATAATAATAATAATAAAAATAATAAAATGATTATAATAATAAAAATAATAATAATAAAAATCCATCTGAAAAGAAGAAATAATAATAATAATAATAATAATAATAATAAAAAATAATAATAATAAAAAAAAAAAATCCACCTGAAAAGAAGAAATAATAAAATAATAATAAAAAACAAAAATTCACCTGAAAAGAAGAAATAATAATAATAATAATAATAAAAAAAATAAATTCCCTCTGAAAAGAAGAAATAATAATAATAATAATAATAATAAATAATAATAAAAAAATAAATTCCACCTGAAAAGAAGAAATAATAATAATAATAAAAAAAATAATAATAAAAAAATAATCTCCACCTGAAAAGAAGAAATAATAATAATAATAATAAAAAATAAATAATAATAATAATAAAAATAAATTCCCTCTGAAAAGAAGAAATAATAAAAATAATAATAATAATAATAATAAAAAAAAATAATAAAAAAATATATTTCACCTGAAAAGAAGAAATAATAATAATAATAATAATAAAAATAATAATAATAAAAAATCCATCTGAAAAGAAGAAATAATAATAATAATAATAAAGAAAAATAATAATAATAAAAAAAAAATACCAGCTGAAAAGAAGAAATAATAATAATAATAATAATAATAATAATAAAATAAATTCCACCTGAAAAGAAGAAGTAATAATAATAATAATAGTAATAATAAAAACAATAATGATAATAAAAAAAAAATTCCATCTGAAAAGAAGAAATAATAATAATAATAATAATAATAATAATAAAAAATAATAAAAAAAATTCCACCTGAAAAGAAGAAATAATAATAATAATAAAAATAATAATAATAAAAAAGAGAAATTTCACCTGAAAAGAAGAAATAATAATAATAATAATGATAATAATAAATAATAATAAAAATAAATAAATTCCACCTGAAAAGAAGAAATATTAATAATAAAAAAAATAATAATAATAAAAAAAAATTCCACCTGAAAAGAATTAATAATAATAATAATAATAAAAAAATAATAAAAAAAAAATTCCACCTGAAAAGAAGAAATAAAAATAATAGATAAAATAATAATAATAAAAATAAATAAATTACACCTGAAAAGAAGAAATAATTATAATAATAATAATAATAAAATAATAATAATAAAAAATAAATTCCACCTGAAAATAAGAAATAATAATAATAATAATAATAATAATAAAAATAATACTAATAAAAAAAAATCCATCTGAAAGAAGAAATAATAATAATAAAAATAAAAAAATAATAATAATAAAAAAAATAAATACCACCTGAAAAGAAGAAATAATAATAATAATAATAATAAAAAAATAATGATAAAAAAAAATTCCCTCTGAAAAGAAGAAATAATAAAAATAATAATAATAATAATAATAATAATAAATAATAATAAAAAAATAAATTCCACCTGAAAAGAAGATATAATAATAATAATAATAAAAAATAAATAATAATAATAATAAAAATAAATTACCTCTGAAAAGAAGAAATAATAAAAATAATAATAATAATAATAAAAAATAATAATAAAAAAATAAATTTCACCTGAAAAGAAGAAATAATAATAATAATAATAATAAAATAATAATAATAATAAAAAAAAATACCACCTGAAAAGAAGAAATAATAATAATAATAATGATAAAAAAATAAATTCCACCTGAAAAGAAGAAATAATCATAATAATAATAATAATAATAATAATAATAATAATAATAATAATAATAATAATAATAATAATGATAATAATAAAAAAAATTCCATCTGAAAAGAAGAAATAATAATAATAATAATAATAATAATAATGCTAATAATAATAATAAAATTAATAATAAAAAAAAATCCATCTGAAAAGAAGAAATAATAATAATAATAATAATAAAGAAAAATAATAATAATAAAAAAAAAAACACCACCTGAAAAGAAGAAATAATAATAATAATAATAAAAAAATAAATTCCACCTGAAAAGAAGAAATAATAATAATAATAATAATAATAATAATAATAAAAACAATAATGATAATAATAAAAAAAATTCCATCTGAAAAGAAGAAATAATAATAATAATAATAATAATAATAATAATAATAATAATAATAATAATAATATTAAAAATAATAATAAAAAAAAATCCATCTGAAAAGAAGAAATAATAATAATAATAATAATGAAAAATAATAATAATAAAAAAAAAATTCCACCAGAAAAAAAGAAATAATAATAATAATAATAATAAAATAATAATAATAAAAAATAAATTCCACCTGAAAAGAAGAAATAATAATAATAATAATAATAAAAATAATACTAATAAAAAAATCCATCTGAAAAGAAGAAATATTAATAATAATAATAAATAATAATAATAATAATAATAAAAAATTCCACCTGAAAAGAAGAAATAATAATAATAATAATTATAAAAATAACAATTATAAAAAAATAAATTCCCTCTGAAAAGAAGAAATAATAAAAATAATAATAACATTAATAAAAAATAATAATAAAAAAATAAATTTCACCTGAAAAGAAGAAATAATAATAATAATAATAATAATAAAATGATAATAATAATAAAAATAATAATAATAAAAAATCCATCTGAAAAGAAGAAATAATAATAATAATAATAATAATAATAATAAAAAATAATAATAATAAAAAAAAAATTCCACCTGAAAAGAAGAAATAATAAAATAATAATAAAAAACAAAAATTCACCTGAAAAGAAGAAATAATAATAATAATAATAATGAAAAAAATAAATTCCCTCTGAAAAGAAGAAATAATAATAATAATAATAATAATAAATAATAATAAAAAAATAAATTCCACCTGAAAAGAAGAAATAATAATAATAATAAAAAAAATAATAATAAAAAAATAAATTCCACCTGAAAAGAAGAAATAATAATAATAATAATAAAAATAAATAATAATAATAATAAAAATAAATTCCCTCTGAAAAGAAGAAATAATAAAAATAATAATAATAATAATAATAAAAAAAATAATAATAAAAAAAAAAATTTCACCTGAAAAGAAGAAATAATAATAATAATAATAATAAAATAATAATAATAATTGAAAAAAATACCACCTGAAAAGAAGAAATAATAATAATAATAATGATAAAAAAATAAATTCCACCTGAAAAGAAGAAATAATCATAATAATAATAATAATAAAAACAATAATGATAATAATAAAAAAAATTCCATCTGAAAAGAAGAAATAATAATAATAATAATAAAAATAATAATAAAAAAAAATCCATCTGAAAAGAAGAAATAATAATAATAATAATAAAGAAAAATAATAATAATAAAAAAAAAATACCACCTGAAAATAAGAAAAAATAATAATAATAATAATAAAAAAATAAATTCCACCTGAAAAGAAGAAATAATAATAATAAAAATAATAATGATAATAATAAAAAAAAATCAATCTGAAAAGAAGAAATAATAATAATAATAATAATAATAATAATAAAAAATAATAAAAAAAATTCCACCTGAAAAGAAGAAATAATAATAATAATAATAAAAATAATAATAAAAAAGAGAAATTTCACCTGAAAAGAAGAAATAATAATAATAATAATGATAATAATAAATAATAATAAAAAAATAAATTCCACCTGAAAAGAAGAAATATTAATAATAATAAAAAAAATAATAATAAAAAAAAATTCGACCTGAAAAGAAGAAATAATAATAATAATAATAAAAAAATAATAAAAAAAAAATTCCACCTGAAAAGAAGAACTAAAAATAATAATAATAATAGATAAAATAATAATAATAAAAATAAATAAATTACACCTGAAAAGAAGAAATAATTATAATAATAATAATAATAAAATAATAATAATAAAAAATAAATTCCACCTGAAAAGAAGAAATAATAATAATAATAATAATAAAATAATACTAATAAAAAAAAATCCATCTGAGAAGAAGAAATAATAATAATAAAAATAAAAAATAATAATAATAAAATAAATAAATACCACCTGAAAAGAAGAAATAATAATAATAATAATAATAAAAAAAATAATGATACAAAAAAATTCCCTCTGAAAAGAAGAAATAATAAAAATAATAATAATAATAATAAAAATAAATAATAATAAAAAAATAAATTCCACCTGAAAAGAAGAAATAATAATAATAATAAAAAATAAATAATAATAATAATAAAAATAAATTCCCTCTGAAAAGAAGAAATTATAAAAATAATAATAATAATAATAAAAAATAATAATAAAAAAATAAATTTCACCTGAAAAAAAGAAATAATAATAATAATAATAATAATAAAATAATAATAATAATAATAAAAAATACCACCTGAAAAGAAGAAATAATAATAATAATAATGATAAAAAAATAAATTCCACCTGAAAAGAAGAAATAATCATAATAATAATAATAATAATAATAATAATAATAAAAACAATAATGATAATAATAAAAAAAATTCCATCTGAAAAGAAGAAATAATAATAATAATAATAATAATAATAATAATAATATTAATAATAATAATAAAAATAATAATAAAAAAAAATCCATCTGAAAAGAAGAAATAATAATAATAATAATAAAGAAAAATAATAATAATAATAAAAAAAAAAATACCACCTGAAAAGAAGAAATAATAATAATAATAATAATAAAAAAAAAAATTCCACCTGAAAAGAAGAAATAATAATAATAATAATAATAATAATAATAAACACAATAATGATAATAAAAAAAAAATTCCATCTGAAAAGAAGAAATAATAATAATAATAATAATAATAATAATAATAATAATAATAATAATAATAATAAAAAAAAAAATTCCACCTGAAAAGAAGAAATAATAATAATAATAATAATAAAATAATAATAATAAAAAATAAATTCCTCCTGAAAAGAAGAAATAATAATAATAATAAAAATAATACTAATAAAAAAAATCCATCTGAAAAGAAGAAATAATAATAATAATAATAAATAATAATAATAATAAAAAAAAAAAATTCCACCTGAAAAGAAGAAATAATAATAATAATAATTATAAAAATAACAATAATAAAAAAATAAATTCCCTCTGAAAAGAAGAAATAATAAAAATAATAATAACATTAATAAAAAATAATAATAAAAAAATAAATTTCACCTGAAAAGAAGAAATAATAATAATAACAATAATAAAATAATAATAATAATAATAAAAATAATAATAATAAAAAATCCATCTGAAAAGAAGAAATAATAATAATAATAATAATAAAAATAATAATAATAAAAATAAATAAATTTCACCTGAAAAGAAGAAATAATAATAATAATAATAATAATAATAATAATAATAAAATAATAATAATAAAAAAATAAATTCCACCTGAAAAGAAGAAATAATAATAATAATAATAATAATAAAAATAAAAAATAATACTAATAAAAAAAAATCCATCTAAAAAGAAGAAATAATAATAATAATAATAATAATAATAAAAAGAAAAATTCCACCTGAAAAGAAGAAATAATAATAATAATAATGAAAAATAATAATAATAAAAAAAAAAATTCCACCTGAAAAGAAGAAATAATAATAATAATAATAATAAAATAATAATAATAAAAAATAAATTCCACCTGAAAAGAAGAAATAATAATAATAATAATAAAAATAATACTAATAAAAAAAATCCATCTGAAAAGAAGAAATAATAATAATAATAATAATAATAAATAATAATAATAATAAAAAAATTCCACCTGAAAAGAAGAAATAATAATAATAATAATTATAAAAATAACAATAATAAAAAAATGAATTCCCTCTGAAAAGAAGAAATAATAAAAATAATAATAACATTAATAAAAAATAATAATAAAAAAATAAATTTCACCTGAAAAGAAGAAATAATAATAATAATAATAATAAAATGATAATAATAATAAAAATAATAATAATAAAAAATCCATCTGAAAAGAAGAAATAATAATAATAATAATAATAAAAAATAATAATAATAATAATAAAAAAAAATTCCACCTGAAAAGAAGAAATAATAAAATAATAATAAAAACAAAAATTCACCTGAAAAGAAGAAATAATATTAATAATAATAATAATGAAAAAAGTAAATTCCCTCTGAAAAGAAGAAATAATAATAATAATAATAATAATAATAAATAATAATAAAAAAATAAATTCCACCTGAAAAGAAGAAATAATAATAATAATAAAAAATAAATAATAATAATAATAAAAATAAATTCCCTCTGAAAAGAAGAAATAATAAAATTAATAATAATAATAATAATAAAAAATAATAATAAAAAATAAATTTCACCTGAAAAGAAGAAATAATAATAATAATAATAATAATAAAATAATAATAATAATAAAAAAAAATACCACCTGAAAAGAAGAAATAATAATAATAATAATAATAATAAAATAAATTCCACCTGAAAAGAAGAAATAATAATAATAATAATAATAAAAACAATAATGATAATAATAAAAAAAATTCCATCTGAAAAGAAGAAATAATAATAATAATAATAATAATAAAAAATAATAAAAAAATTCCACCTGAAAAGAAGAAAAAATAATAATAATAATAAAAATAATAATAATAAAAAAGAGAAATTTCACCTGAAAAGAAGAAATAATAATAATAATAATAATAAAAAAAAAATTCCACCTGAAAAGAAGAAATAAAAATAATAATAATAATAGATAAAATAATAATAATAAAAATAAATAAATTACACCTGAAAAGAAGAAATAATTATAATAATAATAATAATAATAAAATAATAATAATAAAAAATAAATTCCACCTGAAAAGAAGAAATAATAATAATAATAATAATAAAAATAATACTAATAAAAAAAAATCCATCTGAAAAGAAGAAATAATAATAATAAAAATAAAAAATAATAATAATAAAAAAAATAAATACCACCTGAAAAGAAGAAATAATAATATTAATAATAAAAAAAAAATAATGATAAAAAAAAAATTCCCTCTGAAAAGAAGAAATCATAAAAATAATAATAATAATAATAATAATAATAATAATAATAATAATAATAAAAAATAATAAAAAAATAAATTCCACCTGAAAAGAAGAAATAATAATAATAATAAAAAATAATAACAATAAAAAAATAAATTCCACCTGAAAAGAAGAAATAATTATAATAATAATAATAATAATAAAATAATAATAATAAAAAATAAATTCCACCTGAAAAGAAGAAATAATAATAATAATAATAATAAAAATAATACTAATAAAAAAAAATCCATCTGAAAAGAAGAAATAATAATAATAAAAATAAAAAATAATAATAATAAAAAAAATAAATACCACCTGAAAAGAAGAAATAATAATATTAATAATAAAAAAAAAATAATGATAAAAAAAAAATTCCCTCTGAAAAGAAGAAATCATAAAAATAATAATAATAATAATAATAATAATAATAATAAAAAATAATAAAAAAATAAATTCCACCTGAAAAGAAGAAATAATAATAATAATAAAAAATAATAACAATAAAAAAATAAATTCCACCTGAAAAGAAGAAATAATAATAATAATAATAAAAAATAAATAATGATAATAATAAAAATAAATTCCCTCTGAAAAGAAGAAATAATAAAAATAATAATAATAATAATAAAAAATAATAATAAAAAAATAAATTTCACCTGAAAAGAAGAAATAATAATAATAATAATAATAAAATAATAATAATAATAAAAAAAAATACCACCTGAAAAGAAGAAATAATAATAATAATAATGATAAAAAAATAAATTCCACCTGAAAAGAAGAAATAATCATAATAATAATAATAATAATAATAATAATAATAATAAAAACAATAATGATAATAATAAAAAAAATTCCATCTG
>JAWZYT010002840.1:7500-95000 GCA_034508575.1 Petrolisthes manimaculis | reverse complement strand
ACATAGTGATAATTGTGAATAAATAGTGAAATAAGTTAATATGATAATTGTGAATAGATAGTGAAATTATTTAATATTTCAGTATATTTATTATTTTAACCTTATTTATTTATATTTATAGGCCATATTGTGATAAGTAAATGGTGAAATATGAAATAAATAGTTCAATATTAATGCTTCGATTACTCATTATAGTATTTTTATTATTAACGGTAATTATATATTCTATTGCCATTTTCTATTATGATGTTTTTACCTTCTTTATCTACTAATTTATAACATTCTAAGACTATTTTCTTCCATGGCATTATTATTTTTATTATTATTATTATTATTATTATTATTATTTTTATTATTATTATTATTTTTATTATTATTATTATTTTTATTATTATTATTATTATTATTATTATTATTATTATTATTATTATTTTCCGTTTGTACCATCAAATAGCCCGTAAAATTCTCTATCAATCCATGTATGTATTTATGTATTAACATACTTATGTATCCCTACAGATTACAAAATATCTAGACAATCTTACAGCAATTACCAACCCACTATAATACCAACCTTCAAATTTTGTTTTTAATTCTTCTAATTATTCCGCTGTCCTTCTATCGATCTATTTTCTGATTATTCCATCTTGTTCCCCATAAATTTGTCTATCTATCCATCTATCTATCTAGCCTCTATCTATCTAGCCTTCTGTTTATTCCTACAGATTGCAAAATGTTAACCCACCATCAAATCAAAAATTTTAATATTTTCCCAAAATAAATTTTGTTTCCTTTTGATTACTCCGCTGTCCTTCTATCGATTTATTTTCCGTTTGCATCATCTTATTCCTCATAAAATTCTCTATTAATCCATGTATCTATTTATGTATTAATGTATCTATTTATCCCTAGAGGTTGCAAAGCGGACAGGCTTGGGGGGTGACTGGGGGTGTGTGGGAGTTGGGGACAGGCTTGGGGGGTGACTGGGGGTGTGTGGGAGTTGGGGACAGGCTTGGGGGGTGACTGGGGGTGTGTGGGAGTAGGGGACAGGCTTGGGGGGTGACTGGGGTGTGTGTGGGAGTAGGGGACAGGCTTGGGGGGGGTGCGGGAATAGGGAATCTGTTGTCTGGAGTAGTTTGGAGAATTCATAGAGCTCCAGTAAGGGACCTCAAATGTTTTATTCGAGGACGGGCACCTACTTGCACAACTAAACCCACAGGTACCCTCTTTGTATGGATCGTAAAGTCTCCTAGGGTACTTCTTTTCCTTGTAACTCTCTTGTAACTCTTTGTAACTCCTTATAACTCCTTGTAACTCTCTTGTAACTCTTTGTAACTCTCTTGTAACTCTCTTGTAACTCTTTGTAACTCTTTCCTAATATTTACCAATAATAATGTTTTAAATAATATAAGGTTTAATTAATAAAGTAGTTATATCATTAAGAGTCAATTTTATGAACCATTAATACACACACGTACTAACACTTATAATTACATGTATGTATGTTTGTATGTATGTATGTTTGTACTGTATGTATGTTTGTATGTTTGTACTGTATGTATGTATGTATGTTTGTATATTTGTACTGTATGTATGTTTGTATGTATGTACTGTATGTAATGTATGTATGTTTGTACTGTATGTATGTATGTATGTTTGTACGTTTGTATGTACTGTATGTATGTTTGTATGTACTGTATGTATGTTTGTACTGTATGTATGTATGTATGTTTGTACTGTATGTACTGTATGTATGTTTGTATGTTTGTACTGTATGTATATATATGTATGTATGTTTGTACTGTATGTTTGTACTGTATGTATGTTTCTATGTTTGTACTGTATGTATGTTTCTATGTTTGTACTGTATGTATGTTTCTATGTTTGTGCTGTATGTATGTTTGTACTGTATGTATGTTTGTATGTTTGTACTGTATGTATGTTTCTGTTTGTACTGTATGTATGTTTGTACTGTATGTATATATATGTATGTACTGTATGTATGTTTGTACTGTATGTATATATATGTATGTACTGTATGTATGTTTGTATGTACTGTATGTATATTTGTACTGTATGTATATACAGTATATGTATGTATGTATGTATAATGTTCACAGGTTTTATTATATTATATTATCTCAAAATTTGCATCAATTTTCACAGCTTGCATAATAAATAAATAAATTCTTGACAGAGGACAGTGGAATGTATAATCGAATTTTTAATAAGGTACGGAAAGAGTACGGAAAAGGCCCCCAAAAAATAACGTAATTTCGTACCGTACCGTACTTAACAAAAATTATCGTACCGTAATTTCGTACCGTACTTTTAGATTAAAAAATAACATACCGTACCGTAATTCCGTACCGTACCATACCATACTGCCACCCTAGCTCTCAACCACACCACACTCATTACCACTTGCTTTCTTACTCATACCACATCTCTCATTACTTTTTCCATCCCGACTTGTAAGTCCACATGCACCTCTCAAGTAACTCATTTCTACTGCACCTATTCTAGACTGATGAGCCCTACTCCATGTCCAGGGACTCGTGCCCCCTGGTGTTGTGATGATTTGGCTCCTATAGCTGCCTTCCTTGACAGCCTTCGGGGGTGGTTGAAGACTGCAACGCACACAACCACACTAGCCAACAACACAACATAATACTAAGTGATGATGATGACGACGACGAGAGCAATTATTACATTATTTTATTTTTAGGCAGTAAATAAGTTGATTAGTTAGTTACAGTAGTTAATTAGTTATTAGTTAGTTAATTAGGCAGTTAGTTGGTTGGTTGATTAGTTATTTAGTTAGTAAGTTGATTGATTAGTTAGTCAGTTATATATAGTTAGTTGGTTGATTAGTTAGTTAGTTAGTTATAGGCAGTTAGTGGGTTGATAAGTTAGTCTATTATAGTCCTTGGTGTGGACTGAGGTGGGGGAGAATCATAACACACCGTTATGGGGGTAAATCGCTTTTGTTACATTTGGAGCTCTTTGATTCCTCCAAAGTATGCTAGGAAACAGGACCAGATAAACAAAAATAATGGTGTTCTGTTGCTTGGAATAGTTTGGAGTATTCAGTTGCTCCAAATTTACCAACACTGAATTTCTTCCTTAATTAAGGGGGTGCGGGAATAGGGGGACAGGCTTGGGGGGGTTAGGGGGCGGCAGGAGTAGGAGACAGGCTTGGGGGGGGGTAATGGGGAGTGGAATTTCTTTTTTATGTGGAATTATTTTTTCAGGTGGAATTTCTTTACAGGTGGAATTTCTTTACAGGTGGAATTTCTTTTACAGGTGGAATTTCTTTTACAGGTGGAATTTCTTTTTCAAGTGGAATTTCTTTTCAGGTGTTAATTCTTTTTCAGGTGTTATTTCTTTTTCAGGTGTTATTTCTTTTCAGGTGTTACAAGCACTGGCTTCGCCATCCACGGTTATGCCGTGGGTGTTTGGCCAGCGGCGCTGCTCGCTGCGCTCGCCCCCCACATCCCCACTCGCCCCTCCACCAACTAATATCTTGACTACCCCTGTTCTATATGGGTTACATGGTGTCCTTGGTGTTATAGAAGATGTCACACCGGGTAGTGAAAATGTTAATACAGTACTTATCTCTGCTAAATATAAAGGGCAATGTCTCTTCCACTTAATAGTAAAAATGTTAACACTTATCTATGCCATACCCGACAGATGTCCCCCTTGCATATAGGTGTATACACGCAACCAACATTCGTAACATAAAATACACCCACGACTGGTGTGACGGAATTACAACGTAAACAACCTTCAGTTGTTTGTTTACTTTTTATTTAGTTTAATTTTTTTAGGTACTGTACTTAATATTTCTTTTCAGGTGGATGGAATTTCTTTTTCAGGTGGAATTTCTTTTCAGGTGGAATTGTTTACCTATAGCAGTAAGTATTGGTACCCGGCTGTAAGAGCAAGGATAGCTACCTTGTAGGCTGGGTGAATATGTACAGTTGGACACATGAATGGGTGGTACAGCCCAGGTGAAAGATAGTTGTCCCATTTGAGTATCCAGTGTCTATTATCAGGTGCTTGCTTTTTATTACCATCCTCAATACTGACCTCTGCCCCTGATGTCTCCTATTTGGCACTAAGGAACTTGATATTGGGAGAAATTGAACATCTTTCACTTGGGCTGTACCACCCATTCATGTGTCCAACTGTATGTGTTGATGGCTGGGGGAAGATGTGTTGATGTAAACTACCCAGCACACATCTCACCAAAATCTTCACCAAAAACAACAACTAGCCAGCAACACACTGGTGAGGGAAGATATGAGGAATCTGACATTCTCTTCCACACCCTTGCCTGTTTTATCTTTCTCACTTTCTGCCTTCGAAGAAACAGATCTCACTATCTCCCTGGCCTTTGGGGGCCCGAGCATCTGTGAGACTTCGGTCAATCAGACTCAGGACTGCTTGGTCCGACAGTCTGGGGAATTACAATAACATGGTAATTAGGGTAATGAAAATACCAGTAATATTCATAAATTAAGTGCGGTAAATATATTTATATCTATAATTACCAAACCCAAATTACTGTCTTAATTCATTTTCCACCCTCAATTTTTTGGCCATGTATGCTTCATTCAGATTCACGACTCTTCTTTAATCCCTCAATATAAAAAAATTGGAGGACATACAAAACATTATCCTGGCCAGAGAACAACAGGATATGGGACCATGATAGCTAAAACCTCGAAAATAAATTTGCATGGCTATGAAGCATTAGTCTGGCCAGAGAACAATAGGAAATGTGACCAGGATAGATAATCCCTCAAAAACAATTCTAAGGATGACCAAAGAATGATAGATGTGACAGTATGATGGCTAATTAGTGAGGCTTCCAGGAGATGTTGTTGAGACCCTGGAAGGAGCGATGAAGTTGATGGTTGTCTGCCCACGGGGAATCCAGGTGGACGTCATCATCGCATTCCTCAAGTTTCTGTAATGTTGTGGCCACTCATTAAGGGAGGAATATGTTGTTGATAAAGTGAAGGGCTACTGATTCCTCCAATCTATGCCAAGAAACAGACAAACCCAGTGTTACAAATGGGGATCAGTTTTGTGGCATAGTTTGGAAGAATCACTAGCCCAATAACTTTACTAACAACAGATTCCTCCCTTAAAATAAGCATCATAATTTCACCTCAATCTCTTTCTCATAAACTTATTTTACCTTATTATCTCTTTATAAACTCATTTCACCTCAACCTCGTCTCATATGGATATGGACAGTGTTTGCAGTCGGTACCTTGAGTTCCTCCCTGCGCCGGAACTCTGCAGCCATCAGTGTTCGCCGCTGCTCCTCAGTCAGCGCTGGTTCTCTCCCAGGTGCTCCGTCCCCTCGCTTTTGTAGCTTCACCACCACCTACCAAATGCAACCCAGCTTTGTCAACACTTTCATACCATATCTGTGTTAATGAATCCCAAACTTTTCCTTCATAAAAAAAAATAAAAATAAAAATAATATACTGGTAAATTTAAAAAATAACTCAAATTATCTTTCAACTTACCATACTCTCACCCAGCCAACAATCCCAAGCTTACTTACCTTACTTTTCTCATTGCGACCAAAATAATCAATGAGCTTCTTGCCACACTGCATCTCCTTTCCAGCAAACCACAGCTGTGTCATCCCTGCATCCATCACCTGTAATGAGGGAGAAAGTGAGGAGAGCACAGGGGAGAAGAATATGGATTATAAACTGGGACTGTACATTAGCAATTCAGTTTATCATATTTTGCTTTTGTGCTTCAGTTTTCTGGTGCTCATACCTTATTGAACTATGTAAGAAAGGGGTATTCCTTCATATCAAGAAATGAGAGTACTGTACACTATTTTCTACGTAGCATATGCAATAAGCATATATTCCAAAACAAGAAGGCAAATTGAAAGTCTACTCACAACCAGTTATGACTCTCCTTCACAGCCCACCACTCATACCTTTCCTCACTTGTAAAGTTGGACATATGAATGGGTGGTACAGCCCAAGTGAAAGATGGTCAATTTCTCCCAATATCAAGTTTCTTAGTGCCAAAAAGGAGACATCAGGGGTAGAAGTCAGTATTGAGGATGATAATAAAAAGCAAGTACCTGATAATAGACACTGGATACTCAAATGGGACAACTATCTTTCACCTGGGCAGTACCACCCATTCATGTTTCCAACAGTACTTTGTCTCACTCCCAATCTTATGTCCTGCCTTGCACCCCAGCCTGTATCCAGCCTTTCACTCGAAGCTGTACCTAACCTCACACCCCAGCCTATACCCTATTGCAAACCCGTCTAATATTCCAGTCTGTTTCCTGTCTCACCTGTACCTTACCAATCATTCTGGCATGTTTTCTGCCCCATATCTATCCTATTTCTATACGTACCATCTTGAGGTCCTGTGTACCAGTCAGGTCCTCTCGGTTCTCCAGCTCCTGCCTGATGGGATCATATACAGGCAGACCCATAGGATAGACGATGGTCACTGCCCCACGCAGCATCTCCAGGGTATCATACAGGTGTTGCTCAGTAAGGGGTGTACCACTGCCCAATAGTTCCTGTCAGGTGAAGCAAAGTTGTGGTGGCCTGATACTGTACTATTATTGAATTGAATTGTAATGTTGCGAAAATACTTTAAGAATTTTGGTGCCCCTTTCCACTCTTCAACTCTTTTCCTTCCTTTTCCTTTGTGATTGATGTCCTTTTTTTCTCTGCCTTCTTCTCCCATGTGATACAAGGTTTTTCTGGCCTAGCATAGTCGTCTGTCTATCCCCTTTAGAGACTCTTATTTTAAATCATGAATTATTTTCTTGTAATAAAAAACAAATCACCTGCCAAAGTTCTGGTATATTATCTGAATGCATATGGATAGTATATAATGAGATGAAAACACCATAATGAAGACAGACCCCACCTTAGATATCATGGCTTTTGCTTCCTTTATGGTTTTGTGTAGTACCTCCCTCATCTTCTCCACAGGCTGTCTACCACATCTCCTTCCACACGGGTCACTAGAATATAACACAAAGAATTAAAATGTGATGGACAATTTTGCCAAACATTGCTGCCTTGGTCACTCACTAGTTCTACTCATAAACTCACATATATACCTGCTCTGACCACACACCTGCTCAATCCATTAATACCCACACCTGCCTACACCATACACAACATCTCTCTTGCTAGACACCCGCCCAGCCACACACCTGTTCTGGATATATCCGCTACTAGGTATGCAGGTGTGTTCGTGTTCATCCTTCAACTTGAGGTCTACTATCTGGTCGCTGGTAAGTCCATGCATTTCTGGAGGAAGTGTGTACCCATGATCTGCCAGCTGCTCCATCCCTGAAAATACCATATATATTGCAACAATCAGTACAAAGCAAAAAGATGGATTGATTGATTGATTAATTGGTATTAGGTGCCTCATCTGAGGAAGAAGGTGATTGAGTAGAAAGGAAAGGAGTTAGCACGAAGTACATAATATTAAAAACATAATACTGTACAGTAATTAACCATGTCTGTCCTGAATATGTAACTGTATTTGCCATTAAAGGCATTTCTGTACAATATAATATCTTCTTTAGCTTTCACATATCAGACCTCCTTCAGAATAACACTTGTCACTGTAAACTTTGGTAAGGCAATGGATAAATATTTTTGATACTGCACAAGGTAAAGCACTCCCTGTGACAGATACGATGGACCTTAATTAAGACGTTTGTTGTACTAAATTACTCACCCTGACAGATACGATGAACCTTAAGACGTCCGTTGTGTAGAGTGACTGTATTCCCCAACACATCTTCCACCGGGTCCCCAACGCTGGCTTGTACGAGGAAGAGGCCCTCATCGCCGCGTTTCACATGTAATAATACCATGCTACTTTCACCGTTACCTATGGGGTCAATCTGGAGCAACCAATTCCTCCAAACTATTCTAAGCAAGAACAGAATACCATTTATTTTTGTTAGTGGTAAATATGGAGCAATCAATTCCTCCAAACTATTCAAAGCATTTTTTTTTTTTTATCTAGTCCCGTTTGGAAGAATCAAGGTACAGTACTCCAATGTATCAAAAGACTTACTGGATTATTTTCCCTACACTGGTATGTAATTATAATCTCCAAACTAACATTAAAGGGTATTTATTGAAAGAATTAGTGTTTTTGTAGCAGTGTTGCTAGATCCGGCTAGGTCCCAGTATTTTTGTCCCGGTCATTTCCTATACTTTACCACGGTTATTTCCCGGTTATTTGCCCAGGTTAGGTCCCGGTAGTCTGATCAGGTTATTTTCAAAATGCCCCATTTGAATATGCCCTATCTTGGAAATGGTACATTTGCGGAGGAAATGCCATAGAAGAAAAGTCTTGGAATTATCTAAATTAGTGGGTAATTAAGGTAGAAAAAACGTACGCAATAGCGGTAATTCATTCAATATTTACCCATTAAAGTTCTTATTTTCCTAAAAGTTTAATACTGTAACTTGATATCGGTAAATTTTTACAAGTTGCTACAACCGGGGCAAACTACCGGGACCTAACCGGGGCATACTACCGGGACCTAACCGGCATACTTCAGCCTTAACCACAGCATCGAGTTGTTACAGAATTAAAAAGACCTTACCTAACCTACCTAGAAGGGGCCATACTTCGTGACCTAACCTTGACATACTTCGTGACCTAACCTCGTTATCCTGCATTTGCAGAAGAAATGGTATATAGAAAAGTTGTTTGTAATACTGAAACATAAACACTGGTAACAGTAAAATTTTCGAAATCGAGTTGTGGCAACTTGTAAAAATATTCCTTGATATCTGGTAACAAGAATGAAAATATTAGAAACTTCGTGATACAAACTACATACACTTCTTCTTCTTCTTCTTCTTGGTGTTTGTTGGGACCTTTTAGACTATGATGTCACAGCCTCTAGTGCCCCGAAGGCGCTATGTGAGGTTAATTAGTATGTTATAAACTACATACACGACACAACTATAGTATATGTTGCCATGGTTACCACAACTGTTTATTTTTACGATTGTGAAGGATATGGCTTTCCAACGGATTCCGCCGCCGCCGCTTTTTAATAATTATTATTTTTTATTTATATTTTTAATAATATATATTTTTTTTTAATATTTTTTCTTTTATTAATTTTTTTTTTTTTTGTAATTAAGTTTTTTTTTTTTTTTTTTTTTCGTCGTCGCCGCCGCCGCCGCCGTCCCGCCGCCGCGGGGCGTGGGGTAGGGGGGTGGTGGCGTGGGGTGGGGATGGGAGTGGGGGCGTGGGGTGGGGTTGGTTGTGGTGTGGTGGGGGTGGTTGTGGTTGGGGGGGGGGGTTTGACGACGCAAGACGCAGAGTAGAACAATTAAGCAAATAATCTAGCAAATCAAACAACCTCCATAGTAGCTAAAAGTTGTAATAGACTATTAATAGGAAAAACATATTGGAAGAGTGTAGCTTTGCCATCTATCTTATATGGAGCAGACATTGTGTATTTCAATAAAATAAATTTAATTAATTTACAATCAATAGAGAATAAAGTTTACAGACTCATACTCAGAGCCCCAACAAGCCCCCAAGATATGTACCAGTATGTGTCCTCAGAGGTGAGATTGGAGCCACAGCGATGGAAACCCGACTGATGAAAACCAAGATGACTTTCTTGAGATATCTATTAAATAAAGAAGACTCCCTCGTCGGGCGGGTGTTCCAAGAGATGAAGATTAATTTTAAAGAAGACACCTGGACACAGCAAATCATGGACATAACGAAGAAAACGGGACTCAGTAAACTTAACATAAAAACATTAAGCAAAGACAAAATTAAACAAATCGTGAAGGAATATGATACACGAAAATGGAGAACAGAACTGAATTCTAAAAGCAGTGTAGAACTGTATAAAATAATGAAAAAAAATCCCCGAGAAGAATAATGTTATGATAATCATCCAGCGTCAGTGACATTCTTTAGATGCAGAAGTAATACACTTGCACTAAATGATAGAAAACGTTTTAATAATGGCGAAGTAAAATGTCTACTATGTAATGAGGAAATTGAAAATCTTGAGCATTTTGTGCAACCTTATGTAGAAAATAAATTAAGTGAACTGCTTTTTGAGGATTGTGTAAACAGAGAAAAAAATTAAACGAACTATTCAAGACGTGGAGCAGAAGAGTAAAACTATTAAAGAGAATCAATAAAGAGCTCAGTCACAGGTAAATTAAAATAATCAACAGGAGGGACCGTAGCAATTAACTGGTTTCACCTCCGAAAAGCACCAGACCAGACTGACCAGACCCAGGTTCAGTTGGACAATTTCCCCAGGTCCCTATGTCCCTGTTCACCTAGCAGTAAGGTACCAGGCTATAAGAGCAAGGATAGCAAGTTATTAGCAACCTTGTAGGCTGGGTGAAGATGTGTTGATGTAAACTTCCCATCACACTTCTCAACTACCCAGCAACACACAGCTGGTGAGGGAAGATATGTTGATGTAAACTACCCATCACACTTCTCAACTACCCAGCAACACACAGCTGGTGAGGGAAGATATGTTGATGTAAACTTCCCATCACACTTCTCAACTACCCAGCAACACACTGGTGAGGGAAGATATGTTGATGTAAACTTCCCATCACACTTCTCAACTACCCAGCAACACACTGGTGAGGGAAGATATGTTGATGTAAACTACCCATCACACTTCTCAACTACCCAGCAACACACAGGTGGTGAGGGAAGATATGTTGATGTAAACTACCCATCACACTTCTCAACTACCCAGCAACACACAGCTGGTGAGGGAAGATATGTTGATGTAAACTACCCAGCACACATTGGTGAGGGCTGGTTCTATCCAGAAATGAGATATCTGGCATCCTCTACCACACCATGGCCTGTTTTGTCTGTCTCTCTTACTATTTCTCTGTGTAGACGTGAAATAGCGGACACGTCTGATTGCCTTGTAGATTGCTAGAAACTCTCGGTCGAAGGCACTACTGTATTTCATCTCGTTATTGCTGAGGTTGCTGAGCTTTTTGGAGAAGGTGATAGGCTTCCAGTTTCCGTCTAGGTATTGCTGCAAGACAGTGCCAATACCAGTAGCAAGGTCGAGGTCAATACTCTTGACCTACACCAGACTTGATGCGTCTGTAGAGATGGAGGTCTTAATTGGCATCTGGAGTGGGATAACTTGGGGCAGTTACCTCGCTGAGTGCCTTTTCTACTGCATTGATGGCATTGTCAGCTTCTGAAGTCCAGTCAAGTTTGATGGATTGACCTTTCTTGTAGAGCTTTGTCATGGTGTACAGTACAGTGGCTGAAGAATGTGTGGAGCAGTTTAGGATAAAACATTTATGTATATAATTAATCATATTCCAGGTTTGCTATAAAGTGTCATGCATTGTTATAAATTACTGATGAAGAAGATAATACTATCGTAATAGTATTGAATAGATTATACCCATCAAACTACAAGGAACTAACCATGGTAAACAAGGTAAATACCCTAGTCATTATTATTATTATTATTTATTTTTTACTATTACTTTTGTTTCAGGCATTGACAAAAATGGATACCCCTTCAATATTGTAATAAGGATAACTATTTTACTTTCATACAATTGTCATTTATATTATCGTGTAAATTAGTTCAATCCATGGTGTTTGAGAAAATGGAAAAAATTGTAACATGTTTAAGCTAAATATATAAAAGTATAATTATACACGTTTAGAAAAGATACAAAGGGTGAGAACCTTCTTGAAGATTCCACAACAATGACTTGTCCGAAAATCAGTAATTACTCGGCTCAAGGGAAATATCTTGTATATATTAACGCTGTTTTCATGTATTTGTGTATGTATTGACTATCTTCCATGTAACTGAAATATTTATTGCTTTGATTAATATACAGAAAAATTGCATATTAGTCTCAGGCTCCTTCCAAGTTTGTTTATATAGCCTAAAATCTCGTATATGCCATCATAATGTATCAAAACTTCTCTTTTGAGCAAAATATATCTATGCAAGTGTCATAATATAGCATTGAAATTAAGTCATGCCGAGGAAAAGTGAATTAAAACAGCATAGTGCCGAATCTGTGTAAAGTACAAATAATCCCATCATGCCGGCGGATGCCTGGGATTGAGTGTTGCCAGGTGTCGGAAAATTCCTCTATTTTTGGACATTTTGAAGTCCACACAGGGGAATTTTTATAAAAGATTGGTCAGGAGTAGGATAATCAGGGAATTTTCTACCAGACAAAATACCCAAAAGTGTGTCAATATTCTGGAGTAAACAGGGAATTATTGAGGCAAAAGGGTGAAGGTTGGGAATTTTCGTCAAGCACACCTGGCAACACTGTTCGGGTTTGTTTACGCCCTCGTGAGTCACTTTTGTACCACCGTTGTCTACACCTGTCACATTTCACTCCTCAAACATGGTAAGAATGAGTGAATAGATTATGTATACTGTGTAATTGTCCTTTGCGGTGGTGTGTGCGCTTAGGAATCCCAAAATGGCCACCAGTGAGTGTGAATAAACAGTAAATAGGATGTGAAGTTGCAGGCGGCATGGGTCGGGTTCCGCCATGCGCTTCTGTGCTTTGATACTATTTTACTATTTTATTTGTTACATTTCTTGGCATTTTTGTACGAGTTTATTATGTCTTTTCGTTCAACACAAATTGCTTGATGATATTATTATCCTATTTGGTTGTTCATGCATTCATGATATTGATTTATTATACAAATACCGAAGCAAAGTAATTAATATATGTTTAGTTAGGTAATTTATTATTTTGGGAAGTATTACAAGGACAAATGATGTTATTAGTCAAGCGTTTGTCCATAATCACTCATTAATTTTGTTATGTAATATATTTCTTAATATATGTGTCATTTACTTATTGAGTATTTCCGCCGCAAATGCATTAACGTGAACCGTTGGTTCCAGTATAATAATATTAATTCAAGATGGCCACCAAGTTTTTACATCCCAGGCCCTGTATTTGAAATATTTTTACAAGTTGCCACAACTCTATTTCAAAAAATTTACTCTTACCAGTGTTTATATTTCACTATTACAAACAACTTTTCTATATACCATTTCTTCTGCAAATGCTGCATAACAGTAGTTACCTCTTATAGTTAGGTCCCGGTAGTCTGCCCAAGTTAGGTCCCGGTAGTGTGGTCCAGATTAGGTTAGGTCAGGTCAGGTGAGGTCTGACTAATTTCTACTGTATATTTTTTCCTGCTTAGGTCCCGGTAGTCTGCCCAGGTTAGGTCCCGGTCGTCTGCCCTGGTTAGGTCCCGGTAGTCACACTAAATTCTTCTAGGAAATATATTTTTTTCCAGTGAAATCCTGTTGTGGCAACTTGCAAAAATTTACCCTAATTCAATTTAATGCGTTGTGTTTTTCAGATTAATCTAGTTCAAATATGATGAAAATGAGGCCTTTTCACAGATTGAGATGAGGGAGGGGGTAAAACATTAATTTGCGATGGTTGTGAACAATTCGTTCAAAACACATTGTAAAACATTGCATTCTGAAAACCAAAGCAGATTCTGGACAAACGCTTGAATATTATTACCCAAATGATAATTATTGTTAGTACAGTAAATATTCAAAGGTCTGATCAGGGAAGATATTTTTTCAAACACCTGGTTGCATTTTTGCCCCAAGCTGAGAAGCTAATATTCTAGAGAGAGAATGGCAATTTACAGTACTAAATATTTACCTACCTAAATAAAATCTATAACTATATTTAATAGCACTGTATTGTGTGTGTTTACTTTGGACAAGTTGCCATCCATGTAAAACTTCTTGAACTGATAGTGTATATCCACTATATGTTTAGTTACCATATTCCATTTTTTATGTGCAGGCGGTAGCACTCAACCCCATCCAGATTATGAAATCTGACGCAGAGGAAGAAAGGTCTGAGACAGCACGATTGTCTTCATTTATTGGAGCCATTGCTGTAGGGGACTTGGTACGCTCCACACTGGGCCCAAGAGGCATGGATAAGATCCTTGTGTCTATGGGGAGGAATGAAGGTATATATATGAATTAATTCTTATGCTTTATCTTTATTTTCATTTAAGAAATGTAATAGAGCTTGATGAAAGAGATTGTAAAGAAAAATGAATAAATGTTTAATGACAATCAATAAACAGAAGGAAGAAGCTCAAGTGATCATTAAGTAAGTGATGTCACATGAAAATGGATTTGAGAGCACACCTTTCTCTTTACTATGACAGTGTAAAACATGAAGTATTATTACATTTTACTAGAGTATGCATGACTAACAACTACCCTCATGGCAGGTGCTAAAAAAAAAATCATCCGGGCATCCATCAATATGTATCCAGATCATAATCCCTTCTCTCATGATTACAGGCCAAATTGAGGTGACCAATGATGGTGCAACCATTCTTCGGAACATTGGGGTAGACAATCCTGCAGCTAAAATCCTTGTTGACATCAGCAAGACACAAGATGATGAGGTGAGGTCCAGTACGGTAAATGGTTTTATTAGCAACAGACATCCTTTATTAGGGCCCCCTAGTTAATTAGGCAATTGTCATATGAAGCAAATTTAACTTAGATATGAATCATACCATGTAAGTGTCTCAAATCTGAAAAGATTCCAAATAAGCATGCATACCTCATTTTAAATGAAAGTCTGATGGTAGGTCATATGTCCCTCTTTCTGTTAACTTTCTGATTACATCTTTCCATCCATGACCTTAAAGCCACTCACTTGCCATTTCCCAGGTTGGTGATGGGACAACTTCTGTAGTGGTGCTGGCTTCAGAACTGTTACGTGAGGCAGAAAAGCTGGTGGCATCAAGGCTGCATCCTCAGACCATCATCAGTGGGTTCCGCCGTGCTACAGATGTAGCCCGTCAGGCACTAACAGAGACGGCCAGGGACAACTCCAGTGACCAGGCCAAGTTCCGTCAGGATCTTATCAAGGTAGGCCAGATGAATTGAAATTATGGAACCATGAATAGAGTGAAGATGAATTATGGTCTAATTTATATTATCTAGTGTTCTTTATTTATCTTTGAAAAACATGTTTGAAATATGCATTTACAGATCACTTCTGGGACCCAAAAATATCGAATTTTCAGGTGTTTTTAAGGTTGAGATAGTGTGTCATATTTTAAAATTATTCAGTATTATCATCACGTTTAGATATACCCCACAGCTGGGACAATCAAGCACCTCATATAAACTTAAATGTTAGAGATGGTTATTGCAATGAAATACCTTGCACTCAACTAATATAAATACTGGTATATATTTTACCTCAGATCGCTAAGACCACTTTGAGTTCCAAGATCCTGTCCCAGCACAAGGACTTCTTTGCTGAACTGACTGTGGATGCTGTGCTACGATTGCGTGGATCTGCCAACCTTGACGCCATCCAGATCATCAAGAAAACTGGTGGCACACTCAGAGACTCCTTCCTCGATGAAGGTCAGTTGAATTCTCCTTATTCCACGGGATATTTTATTGTGGTAATTTTTGTCTCTATAAGTGAATAATACTTTATTCTTTCTAAAGTTCTCTGTACCTATTTCCTTAGTTATTTATTATTTACATTTTTTGTAGGTATAATATTTTTTCCCTGATGGTAATATCTTGTTTTCCTAATTTTCCTCTTTCTTTCTTCCTCACTTGTCATCAGGCTTCATCTTAGAGAAAAAGATTGGAGTGAATCAACCTAAACGTATTGAGAATGCCCGTATCCTCATAGCAAACACACCCATGGACACTGACAAGATCAAAGTTTTTGGCTCCAAGATTTCTGTTGAATCCACTGCTAAGGTTGGTATTTATTGAGTACTTATGAGTCATGGCCGCCATCCTGATATTATATTTATTACTTCATTACTAGTCTCAGTCCACATGATGAACCCGGTGCCTCCAAAACATAGCTTCACACAAAGTTTCATTGGCCATCAGTTCTTTACAACATAATTATTATAATAATTTCACTAACCATTAATATTATTCATAGATCCATGTCTGCCATTGCTGATTTCACTGACAACATGTATCATGCACCAGCACATTTAATTAAAGGTTATCAACTATTCTTTTGATGAGTTCTGTTGACACTTCCTTCTACCAGGTGGCTGAGCTAGAACTTGCAGAGAAGGAAAAGATGAAGGCCAAGGTTCAGAGGATTCTCAAGCATGACATCAATGTCTTTATCAACCGGTGAGGCTCAAGGGGTATTTCTTTTTTTGACTTATACTTTTAGCATATTAGTGAGGTTTAAATGTAATAATATGTGGCTGTTTATCCTTGCAGCCAGTTGATCTACAACTACCCAGAGCAGCTGTTTGCTGATGCTGGTATAATGGCAATTGAACATGCTGACTTTGATGGTATTGAGCGTCTGGCTCTGGTGACGGGAGGCGAGATTACTTCCACCTTTGACCATCCAGAATTAGTCAAGCTGGGAAAATGTGACCTTGTAGAAGAGGTAAGCAGTAGAAGACAAAATGTAGGGTAATGAAATACTATACTGTATACTATGTAAGAATCAGGTTTCTGATGTCGTTAACAGGTGACCCATCCACTCTTTAATAGTGTGTGGCGACTACTTGTACTTTAAGCCTCATGTTGCCTTCTACATCCGCAGGTCATGATTGGAGAGGACCGAATGATTCGTTTAGGTGGAGTGGCTCTGGGTGAGGCATGTACTGTTGTTTTGCGTGGTGCTACATCCCATATTTTGGAGGAGGCTCAACGCTCCCTTCATGATGCCCTCTGTGTCCTCACCCAGACTGTCAAGGAAACCAGGACTGTGTATGGTGGAGGTGAGGTTTATTTTGAGTGTGTTACTGACCTTTGCAAATTTTGTTTTTCATTGAGTTTAATCCCAATTTGACCTTCAACTTTCTCATTGACTCGATTGTTTTCCTCTTTTAAAACCTTGTGTCAACTGAACTGTACCTCTTATCTCATAGGATGCAGTGAGACATTGATGGCCCGTGCTGTAATGGAGGCATCTTCACGTGTCCCAGGGAAGGAAGCCCTGGCCATGGAATCTTTTGCCCGCTCCCTCCTGGCAATACCCATCATCATTTCAGACAATGCTGGATATGATTCGGCTCAGTTAGTGTCAGAACTCAAGGCTGCCCATGCTGAGGGCAAGATTACAAGTGGCCTTAATATGGAAGAAGGTGAGGCACAAGTTGATTGTATTTCATTAAGAAAGGGTTTTTGATATTTTTTTAAGAACATTATAAGAATGGTATAGCCTAGAAAATTTTAAGGAGGGCACTTCCCTTCCCCATAATCTTATTCTCTACATTTCCCATTCTTGTTTTATGAATTTCCCATTAAATGGTTCTGATCCTCATGAATATTCATCATGTCCTCAACAGGCACAGTGGACTGCATGGAGGCTGTGGGCATAACAGAGAGCTACCAGGTAAAGCGGCAGGTGTTGTTGTCGGCATCAGAGGCTGCAGAGATGATACTGAGGGTGGATGACATCATTAAGGCTGCACCAAGACAGAGGACGGCTGATCAGGGCCAATGCTAATAAGTTAGAGGGACTCATAATTATTAAAGGAAAATCTCATCTCAGCTTAGATATGAAAAAAAGGAGCAACATAATAGTGAAGAGAAAATGATGAACAAACAAACTTTAAATCAATGTGCATTACTGACCAGAGCCTGTGGTAGTTCTCAGGAATGTCTTTAGATAGTTATGAGGATATGTTACAATATGTGGTAAAGAGAAAATTTAATGTATTGTTTAATCCGTCAATATATGAAATATGAAAACCTTGTCATGCATAAAGATATATTTTTTTCTGAATTAAAGATCATGTGGTGAGATACATGTGAAAAGAGTGTCTTGTGTCAAAATGGCTTGTTTTTATGTGTGAAGAGATTCTGTTTCTGTTGAGGATACCTTGACAGAGTCCTCACATGGGAAATACATGCAAGGACATACTCTACTGTACTATTGGGAACCTGCATCCATTCAGGTGTGTGTGTCCTTGTTTAAACCAAGGAATCAAATGTAGCCAATGGAACTTACTCGGATGACCATACTAACTACTGAGTGACGGGAGCTTTAGTTTCATTAATATGTAGCCATCGCAACAGACTGAGCAATTTTACAAAAACCATGGCACAACACCCACCCACAAATGCCAAGGAACATTAAAACAACACCTAGTACACGATATCACACAAATACTATCATCTCTTACACCATGCCCACCCCAAACCAATCTCCAGAAACACATCCATACTCAAATCACTCATCAGTCCATCCAAACACTAAAAAACAACACACCTACATGCATGACCTACTGACATCCATCCATCTGAATCCTCCCTTCCCCGTGAGGACAGAGTCCACCTGGCCAGGCTGCGTTGTGGCCACCACCCGGCCCTTCTGACATCAGAAGAGGCTGGATGGAGCCATTGCGGATGCCTGTCCAGGATGCAACACAGCACTCCATACTATTAAACACATTATTGAAGACTGCAATACACACAACCACACTCGCCATCAACACAACATAAACTCTCTGAGGGCACTGTGGGAAAGCCCGGTTCAGGCCATGGCCTTCCTCAGGAGCTCAGGGCTGCTCAGTCAGACATCTTGAGAAACTTTGATTTAAACTATTTCAGCTGCATTAAGTGGGCTGGAAATGGTGGATTACATCTTTTAATACAAGAAAGTCGGTTTGGCTGGCCAGACTTGTTATTTAATGGAAGTGAAAGCCCCTTGGCAGTTTTTTTTTTTTTTTTTTTTAGAAAATTTTGCTATTTATAGAATGGAAACACTCCAACTAGAAGCAAGTTTGTTTCTTAGCTTTTATATATCACATAATTTAATAGAGATAGTGTTGTCTCAATTCTTTTTTATTAACATTATTACACTAATATGCCTCCTCTTTTCTTGTAAAGCTTAGGGCACTGAAACAAATTTAATAAACAGTAATTGCAACATGGTGGTGTTTAACCTTTTTTATTTGTATTGTACTTTAAAGCTAGGAACTATATCAAGTAGTTTTTACACATAAATTATTATAATAAAAAATGTATGACACCCAGATTTCATTAATTTAAAATAAGTCACTCTGGTAAGTACCCAAGGAACTCCAATCAACTCCCTTAGGTTGTATTTCACCCCTTATCGGCAATCATGAGCTAATTTAAACTGCACAGGCCCTTTCGTTCAGTTATCTTTCATTGTCGTGTTGGGTTATGGTGTTGGCAATTTTATTATATAATGCAGTGTATTTCTTTGATATTTTAGGGATACAAGGAATTTTGTGAAATCTAAACAATTGAAGGCTCGTCTTAGGAATTTTAGGAGTGGAAGCACCACATTTTTTTTATTTTGCATTCATTTTACTTTTTTTGACATGTACAGTCGGCGGCAAAAGTCCTGTCGCCTCACTTGCTTCACCGAGGCACGCAAAGTTCATAGACTCGAGATTATTAGGTGTAGAAAACATTCATATTTCTCGAGTCCATGAACACTGTGCGTCTCAGTGAAGCACGTGAGGCGACAGGACTTCTGCCGCCGACTGTACAGTACCTCCATGGACAAAACACATTTTATTATGCATTCATTATACTTCTTGTAAGAACAGAAACGTACTGTATCTTGTAGCCTACTTAATTAAGAAGAGACTGTCTATTACTCAATTTCTATACATATTTGTCTCCTCTTTCAATTAATTTCTTAATGTGACCTGCCATTGTAGTGTGGGAATATGTTCACTAATACCCCAACCAGATTTTACACAGTTTATTATTTATACAGTCCTAATTTAAATGAGTCATCAAGGAGAGTAGCCAATGAGATGAGTTGTATAGTGCAGTTAAGAATGAGGAGATACTAACTGTATGGAGCAAGGCCAAGAGATATACCAGCCTGATATATCTCTTGGCCTTGGTATGGAGAGGAAACGAAGGCTAATGGGGAAAAATTGTAGGAAAGCCTGGAAAGGGGCAACGAGTACAAGCAGGCCTGGCAATACTGTAAATTCCCTATTATAAATAGTAGTAGTATCTGGTAACACTGCTGAATCGCTGATAACTTGTTGTTGTCTTCAATGTCTTTTTTGTAGACAGTAGACACTAACTTAGACCGTGTCAGTGTTAAACTATAACTTATAGTCACTATATAGTGACTGTGTGTGTGTCTCTGATGACATTATTTCATTTTGTCGGCCTCTCTAAACACTTTACTATGTTTATTTGCCATCAGAGGCATTACAAGAAGTCAATAATATAGTAGTAATAATAATACACACCACCAGCAGGAGATAATACGTGTGTGTGTACCAAGGCTCGTGTGTGTGTGTGTGTATACCAAGGCTCGTGTGTGTGTGTGTGTACCAAGGCTCGTGTGTGTGTGTGTAATGGACCCAATCATCATCATGTCGGATATAGAAGAGGGTGAAATAATGGAGTCTTCATCTGAGTGTTCTCAATTGGAATGGGATGAGTAAGTATGTTAGTGAAAAATACGAGTCTCAATTCATTATTTAATAATCATTATTAATTTTCGTTTTAGTACAGAAGTGGACCCTACTTGAGCAGTATTACCACATTAGGATAGGTCCTGGAAATTTGCCCCAGTCACTTTATGATAGTTTACACTGGTTATACCCAGTAGTTTACCCAGGTTAGGTCCCAGTAGTCTGCTGTGGTCTAGGTTAGGTTAGGTTAGGTCAGGTAAGACTAGTTTCCAAATTATGTTTGTAAACGGGGTATTTCCGAGAGAAACACCATAGATGAAAAGTGTCTTAGAATGGTCCAAAATAGTGGGTAATGACAGTAAAATATCTATTATACAGTAGGGTCCACTTCTATACCCCTACCTTAATTTTAAGTGATTTGGTAAATATTGAAAGAATTACCGTTATTTTGTACAGTTATTCTACCTTCATTACCCACTAATATTGACCATTCTAACAGACTTTGGTATTTATGGAAAGAATTACCGTTTTGTAGCAGTGTTGCCAGATCCGGCTGAGTCCCAGCATTTTGACCCAGTCATTTATTGTACTTTATAACAACTATTTCCCGGTAGTCTGCCCAGGTTAGGTCCTGGGAGTCTGATGCGGTCTAGGTCAGGTAAGGTCAGGCTAATTTCAAAATGCCCCATTTGAATATCTTGGAAATGGGGCATTTGCGGAGGAAATGCCATAGAAGAAAATAGTCTTAGAATGGCCTAAATTAGTGGTTAATGAAGGTAGAAAAATCATATGCAATAACGGAAATTCGTTCAATATTTACCAGTGTTTCTCTCTTTGATGACCTGTTTTTGAGATATGCCTTGTATTACAAACATAATTTGTCAATTAGTCTGACCTAACCTAACCTAGACCACAGATGACTATCAGGACCTAACCTGGTCAAACTACCAGGATATAACCGGGTAAATTTACAGAAAAACTGGGTTCACTACTGTATTTTGTATATTTTTGTATCATTACCCACTATTTTGGACCATTCTAACACACTTTTCATCTATGGTGTTTCTCTAGGAGAGCCCCTTTTTCGAGATATGTTTTACATACATAATTTGGAAATTAGTCTGACCTGACCTAACCTAGACAACAGCAGACTACCGGGACCTAACCTGGGCAAACTACCAGGTATAACCAGTGTAAACTATTATAAAGTGACGGGTAAATTCCCAGGACCTAGCCAAATCTGGTAACACTGCACAGGCCTAGCCAAAAACACAGTTATTCTTTAATAATACCTATATCCGGTGTAAACTATCATAAAGTGACTGCGGCGAATTGTAACTATTAATGTTATATGTTGTTTACTTTCAGAGTGGGAATGGACATAGACCTGGATGAAGTAATGGGCAAACTGGGAGTCGTGTTGGATGAGGTGGAGTCACATGTGAGTAATGACTCATGTTGGAGAATTTAAGGGTAGATTTTTTTTAGGGTAAACTGATAAGCTACTGATTTCTCCAACCTATGCCATATATGGAACATTAAGATCTGTTTCATGGTATACTTTGAAGGAATCATAAATCTTCTAATTCACCACCAAGAGAATCTCCCCATAAGCAGAAAAATAATATTGTTTTATAAGGAATAGGACGCATATGGTCCCATTGAATATCCCAACAGTGTGTCATGACCCTGTTGAAGTATTGTAGTAGTTTAGTGAAGGACAAACTGAAGAACCTATGGGACAAATGACCTAGTGCTATGGCATGCTTAAGAAGTCACCCTTTATGCCAACATTTTCACCGTATACAGTTCAGACTCGCATGCTGGTTTACAGGCTGCAGAATGTGTCACATGTTGCGAATTCGTATATTGTAAACATAAGTTGCCACTAAGTTGGCATTTTGTATTATTAAATGTACAGTATGTAATATAGGAGCAATTATTTCAGATGAAAGAAGACAAAAGTTGCACCTCCAAACTTAATGAGCAAGAGCATAAAAAAGAGTCCAGGCTTAAGGGCAGACACAAAAGAAAAAACACAGACTCCACCAACCAAGACAAATCTTCTTCTAGAAACAAATACAGAAGATGCAGCTCTCCCACTAGGAATGAAAAACATATTGAGTCCCATTCCAAGAACACTAATAACCACAGTATAACATGCAGAAGAGCAAGGTCGAGCAGCAAGGAGGAACAAGATGAAGAATGTGATAGGTAAGCAAAGCAGATACAGTTTTTATATATATATATATATATATATATTGTCATTTGAAATCCAGTTATTGGCAGGATTATAATATCTACAAAGCCTTATGTACTTTTTCTCTCAGAGCTGTTTAGTGTGTTGAGCATACGTGTCCTTGGATTCCTATAGTTGAGAGATATACAGGTACTTCTAAAATTATAAAATAGAAGAGGAAGATCTAAGAGAAGATGTCTCTGCATGGTAGGGTGTTCTGTGAGTGACTGATTGTACAGTAGTCCCTCCAATTTTGTGACAATTAGGTTGCAAAATCCGAATTCGCAAATTTGGAATAATTAACCTTATGGGAAAAAATGAATAAGATAGACACCTCATCGCCGATGGCTAATTTTTCGTGATTTTAGTCATATTTTGCCATAATTACTGTGCTGCCCCTAAGTATGTATGAAGCAGGGGTGGGTGTAGTGAGTGATTATTGACAAATTCAGTTATCACCAATAATCCAGGAGTTTACTCATGCAAACACATTTCCTTGGTTTATATTTATTATTCTTTGTCACTTTCTCTTACAATCACTTGCACTTTTCACCATATCGTATGTTTGTACCGGGATATGTACAAAAAGTAAGAAAAATGCCCGTTTTGAGAAGTTGTTCACTATAAAGGGGCTGGCTTATCACTGTAGCTGGGGCCGAAGGGACGCCCAAACCCTTGAAGTACTGCCCACGTCACTGCAGGCAATACTTCCCTGTCGGGGTGTACTGGGTGTTATTTTGATGTTCCTTGGTATGTGTGAGTGTTCTGCCATATAGTGTAGTGATTGGTGTGGGTTTGTGGAGACTGCTGCAATTGTTTCTGATCCTCTCATGTCAAGGTGATCCTTGATCTCGAATACTTTGGTTTCATGGTGTAAGTAGTCTGTAGGTGTGGTAGCTATGCTGTCTGTAATTGTCTTTAGGGCTCTGTTTTTTATTGTCTGAAGGGTGTTTAGATGTGTTTCAATGAGGTTGGAGGACCAGGCAGGGCTTGCATGATCCATTATAGGCTTTAGTAATGTACAGTACTTGATTATTGATTGATGGTGGATTTTTATTAGCATTACCCACCACTGTTCATACTGATCTATCATCATACAGGGCACGTAGTGTTCAATGCTTTGGACAGGCAGTCACCAGTATCTCTACAAACATCATTCAAACCTTCTTCTCTGAGGCTGGAAAAGTGATTAAAGTCAACAAAAGCTACGGTGCTGTGTCCTTGGAGTTTGCCGAAGAGGAGAGTGTTGAGAAGGTAAGAATGTGGAATGATAATGAGTATAGTTATGAATGAAAAATATATACAGTATATACTTTTCTTTACAGCAGAAGTTAGGGAGAAAAAAGAATAAAGTTGGAAAATTTATGAAACAGTCTTGCAATAGTGGAAAAATCTATAAGTTAAGTGGAAAATGAGGTTAGGTATGAATATAAGAGTACTGTATTTGCTTAACCCTCTCAATGAGTTCTTTTCATTGGCACTTGTGTTGGAACTCAAAGTCACACCATACCGGGGTAATTATATACAGTATTTCAAAGTGATTTCCGAGTGATTTATTTATCAGGAAATTGCCCACAGAGTATTGTATTTAAGCCCATGTCTGTCGCAAGCATTATTATTCCTGAGTAGTTATTGAGGTAGAATACATATACATGCTGCATATTGATATACTATATGTGTTTTCCTCAGGCATTGAAACTCAGTGGGAAGATGATTGAAGGCACATGCATTACAGTTAAAGCTATGCAGCCAAACTCTGTACATGCACCTACTGATGGTACACGACTCTACTTGTACAACATAAATCCAGAGAAAGTGACTGAGGATTACCTAAAAGGGATCTTCATGAAATACGGTACCATCGAGGCCATCAAAGTTATAAAGGATGGAGACACTGGACAGTCATTTGGTTTTGGCTTCATTAAAGTAAGTAGTTTTGTTATGTATACGTTTAGGAATCTAATCAGAATATTTGACAGTACAGTATATATTTATATGTTAAATTACAGTTGGTTATTTATTATATTTTTACTTTACAGTGTACAGAACTGTATATACTGTACATGTATTTACTGTATGTTTACATATATATCCTGTCCCTTTCTAACTCCCATGCTTGTTTCCCTTAGCACTTCAGCTACCCTTCCCATATTCCTCCCTGTACTCCAGTTCATTACAAGAAACCTGTACAAGTAATTTTCTTCCAACAGTTCAGTACCAAGATGGCTGCTAAGTCTGCATGGAGGCATGAAGAAGGCACAATAGTGGAAGGAAAACCTTTGGAAATAGAATGGTTGTATGATTATCAAAGAAAAGTCAAGCCAGGTAAATAACCTACAATTTAAATTGACACTTTGTTTTGAAGCGAGGCAGAGCTGAGCATAGATTACTGTACACTATATATTTCCAGGGCAGAACTTTTGAGAAAAGTTAAAGGATGAAGTGGCTAGAGTTTCTGAATCGAAAGTACAGTGGTACCTTGGTTATCAACTTAAGCCGTTCCAGAAGACTGTTCAAAAACAGATTCAATTTTTCCCATAAATACTATAAATTGGATTAACCTGTTATAGACCTCCAAAATTATGCATTATAAAATATTTTAAGGAAAAATATTGCTTACTTATACAGTTAAACCTCGATATATCGGACCCCGCTACAACGGATTTCGGATACAACAGACACAATCCGCTGGAGATTTTTTTTTATTAATTGTCTGAATTTTGGTTTCTCTATTTTTTTCTATTCTATTTTTTACATTATACATCATTACATACCTATTTATGTATATATACAGTTGACTCTCGAATAAATCCGAGGAGTTTTTATACAAAACGAGTGAAATCATAATGAACATGTTAGGAAATGATATCACTCATCGGTGAAACGTGTGTGTGTGTGTTGCTACCACTTCTCTCGCGCTCCTTCCCCCCCTATCCTCGGTCTCGATTCACCCTATAGCTCAAGTCAAGGGAATATAGGCCTAACCTGCCTTGTCAACTTGTGTGACTATCTCGTTTTTAGTAATAACGAGTTAACCACTAGCTTCAACAGTCATGCCAGGTGGTGCATTTACAAAACAGAAGGCCATATCCTTCGATAGAAAGAAGGAAGGTGTTTCTCGAATAGATAAAGGAGAATTAAACACCAGAGTACAGTATGGCTAATAAAATGTAAACAATCGATATCGCGTTATCTTCCCCCGTCCACCTCCACCACTACTACGCATGCTCATCTCTCCACCACACAAGGTAAATAACATTTAGGTACATTATTTACACATCACTACATACCTATATATATAGATATATCTGTATTTTGTGTTAATTTTTGTACATACACTTTTTTTTTTTTTTAATTTCGTACTCCTCGTAAAAATTCGTCGCTATAACGGTCAAACGGCTATAACGGACACCATATCCCCTATTAGTCCGTTATAACTAAGTTTAACTGTACTTGTATAATAATACAATAAACTCTCGCTAACTTGGACCAATTGGGGGGAGACCCTTGTCGAGAAATGCAAAGATTCAAGATATCAGAGGGCTTAATTTGACTTAATAGGCGAGCCCACACTTTAATGTGAGTTGTCAAACTGCATTTTGATGACGATTTCTAGGCTTGAAAAAATGAGTAGTACACAAACTGATTTTCTTTGATGTTAGTTGGTAGAACAAGTTTTCCTAAACCCTACCCAGAAAAAGAACCCTAAACCATTAGGTAATCTGGGTGCTGTACCATCCCACAAATGTAACGAGGGTCAAATGGGTCACTCTAATTATGGTGGTAAGTGTTACAAGTAACCAAAAAGATTCGACTCGTCTGACCAAAATACTTTTAGCCAGTTTTCCTCAAGCTAAGGAAGATATTCCTTCGCAAAAGCAACCCTATGCTGCTTTTGCTTAAGAGTCAAGATGGGTTTCTTTACATGGCGTTGGCTTGTGTACCCAAGGTAGTGAATGTGCTTGTTCACCATACACACAGTCATATCTCCCGAAGTTCAAGGGGTTGTATTCGTTGACAATACAAGCTGAGGTGCGAGGCTTCTTTTCAATATGGTCCTGGCACGAACCGACACTTTCGTAGGCCTTCCAGACCTAGTTATGTGGGTATAAATGTCACTACTGCCACCCTGACGAAAATGAGAAACCCATTTCCTCACAGACTGATGGCAAACACCAGTTAAATTGGCTATTTCCTTAGTTTGATGGTCTGCTTCCTTTAAAGCAACTATACTGTATTTGCAATAGTATCATGTTCAACAGAATGTTCCTAGGCATTCTTAGGTAATAACACACAGTATAGGACAAAGAAAGAGTCACTAAAAGGTATCTCGTTCTTGGCTGACCACACCCTACCTATAGAGCGCTAACACTAAATCAACTGAGTGACAGTACAAATAGCTACCCTCCAGTAAGTACCTCCTTTCAGGGAAAATACCGCCTCATCAGTTGACTTTTGAAATATTTCCCTCACAAAGATATAGGTCTTTCTTTTTTCACCAAAAGTCTGTACCGGCCTACTCTACCCGGCACAGACTTTTGTCGAGCACTGTATAAAGAGATCTGTGTCATGAAGTGCTCATAATGTTTATTCTTTCTTGCAGTGTCAGTTAAGCTCGGTGCACAAAGGGAAAGCTTGGAGAAACTCATCATTATGAAAGAGAGGAATCTGAGCAGGTATGGTAACAGATTAACTTTGTAAGAGGAAAACTAGGCAGGGCAGGATGGCCTAATAAGACCATGAATAATAAGAGTAACACAGCAATTTATGTCAATTACTTCTTCCAGGGTATGAACCAGACTCTCAGAGTATGGTCCATATTGCTAGTCACATTTATGAAGTAGTGTGTAGCAGAGTAGAATAGAGAAAGGAAGGTCAAGATGAAGAGAGAGGAAATCAATGCAGTACATTATTATCAAGTGTCAAATGTGGCAGATTGTCACAATCTATTTACTGTACATTTGCACTGTGTTGTATGGAACTGCTTTTGTATTATATAAGCATAATTTCAACTGTTATTTTAACTGAACAGTGAGGTCCATTATTCAGATAGATCTTATTAAGTATATCTTCCTTCAATCAGATCAAGTGACAAAATAATGAATGTGATTAACATGTAACACTTTTAATGTGGCACAGGACATTTTGATTACTTACCATACCTTTCATTATGAGACAAAATATATTTCCATACCTTCAATTGATGGTATAATCTATCTGATTCCATAGATATCACTATACTGTACTGTGAAAATCAGATGGTTTATGAAAGTAAACAATGTCCTTTACGCTGTTGTGGTGACTGAGTGATAGGAAACTATTCGTGTCTGAACAGAAATGTTTTCTACTTTAGTTACATTCCCCAATTCATGGTACATCATCCACTATGCATCTTGTAAACCTAGTAGTATGATTGTTTATTTAGGTAATGCCAAAAATGTTGTTGAGGATCTTGAATGTGAGACTGAGTGTACTATATTGTTGTAATACCAGTATATATTTTTATATTAGTTGCCATACATACACATATATACTGTACTGTACACATAAACTTGTTTCTTTTAATAGGTCCAGTCAAGTAGAGCCCAGTGTGGTGAATGACAAGCTTCAGTCCACTGTCCCAAGCAAGGAGACTCCAGACAAGAAAATTGAAGTAAATTTCCTCAACAGGGCTCAGTCAAAAATTCGTTCTCTTCTTTCCAAGGTCCATCACAATGCTCTTAAAAAGACATTGAACACTGAGGAAACTGCTGCCTCCACCACCACCACCACCACTACCACCACCATCACTCCTAAATTACCTAATGCCATATTCAACTACTCCTCATCCTACTATTCTACCACCTCCATTGGCAAGTCCTACTTTCCTCCCCTCCCTCCTTCAGCCAAGGCAGGCCACTTCCCCCCTCCTCCTCCTCCAGCCAAAGCAGGCCACTTCCCCCCTCCTCCAGCTGCCATTGCAACCCACTTCACCCCTCCCCCTCCTTCCTCTGTCATGGCTGCCGTCCACTCAATGTCTTCTACTTTCTCATTGCCATCCTTGAATCCTCAGCCCTTGTTTACTGCTGTCATACCACACACAGACTCTGTTATGGCTGCCTTCCACTCAATGCCTCCTACTTTCTCATTGCCATCCTTGAATCCTCCGCCCTTGTCCACTGCTGTCATACCACACACAGGAAATGTAATGGGGTCACAGAGGGCCACCATGTAAGTAAACAAGTATATATGCTTAACTTTTTGTTTCAGTTATATATTTCTGTAACACAATGTACAGTTTTCATTTCTCTCAGACTTATGTCACCAGTTCCAATCTGCAAGTAATTTTGGATTGAGAGTGGCTATAATTGTACCTTTGTATAAGGGGGAGGGGAGTAAGGAGGAGTGTGGTAGCTATAGGGGAATAAGCCTTCTTAGTGTACCGGGGAAGGTGTATGGGAAGGCTCTAACTGAAAGACTGAAGGAAGTAACAGAGAATAAAGTTAGTGAGGAACAGGGAGGGTTCAGAAAGGGTAAAGGATGTGTGGACCAGATATTTGCATTAAAGTCAATAGTGGAGAAATATATTGGGAAAAGTAGGAAGTTGTATGCTGCCTTCATGGACTTGGAGAAGGCATACGATAGGGTAGATAGGAGAGCTATGTCAGAGGTGTTGAGAGTACAGTATATGGTGTTGGGGGATCTCTGCTGAAAGGCATTGAGTCGTTTTATGCAGATGCAAAAGCATGTGTGCGGGTAGAGGGTGATCTGAGTGAGAGTTTTAATATTAGTGTAGGGCTAATATTAAAGGAGAGAAACATGAGGGGGAGGGGAGGGCTGGACCGAGTGAGGAGGGAGTGTTTGAACAGGGAAGACTGGAGACTTTTCTGCCGTGGCCACCCCCTTGGGGGGAGTTCCCGGGGGGAGCGAGGCGTCAGAGCTATAGATAGATAGATAGGCTGAGACAGGGATGTGTTATGTCACCATGGTTGTTCAATATATATATGGATGGTTGTATGAGAGAGATGAAAGCCAAAGTGAATGGTCTGGGGGTGAAGTTGAGGCTGAATGAAGTGAATTGGTCCTTGGCGGCAAGTTTGTTTGTGGATGACACTGTGCTGATGGCTGAGAGTGAAAGGAATTTACAGAGAGTGGTGGATGAATTTCAGTCTGTATGTAAATGAAGGAAACTGAAGGTGAATGTGGGTAAAAGTAAAGTGATGGTATTTGAAGGAGCAGAAACTGGGACGAAGTGTGAGATAACTCTGATAGGTGAGAGGATGGAGGAAGTGAAGGAGTTTAAGTACCTGGGTACAGTTATGTGTAAACATGGAAGTATGGAAGGAGAAATTAGGGAGAGAGCAATGAAAGGTAGACAAGTCATAGGATCACTGGGGAGGATAATGAAGGGTAGAAATGTGAGTATGGAAGTGAAAAAGGGACTACAAAATAGTATAATCCTGCCAACACTGACAAATGCGTCGGAGACATGGACATGGAGTAGGGCACATCAGTCAAGAATAGGTGCTGTGGAAATTAGTTTTCTGAGAGGTGCATGTGGACTTACAAGGTGGGATGGAGAAAGTAATGAAAGTGTGTATAAGAGATGTGGTATGAGTGAGAAGGCAATTGGTATTGAGTGTGGAGTGGTTGAGAGAGTGAAGCATAATACTCTAAACTGGTTTGGACATGTAGAGAGAATGCAAGGTGAGGAGTTTGTAAAGAAGGTGTATGGAAATGAAGTTGTGGGACCTGGTGTTAGAGGCAGACCACCAGTTAGATGGCAGAACAGAGTGGAATAGTATGTGAAGGAGAGAAGCATGAGGGGGAGGGGAGGGCTTGACCGAGTAAGGAGGGAGTGTTTGAACAGGGAAGACTGGAGACACTTCTGCCATGACCACCCTCTTGGGGGGGTGTTCCCAGAGGGAACGAGGCATCATCACATTCTCAATATCTTGAGCAGAATTAGTTGGATAATTCCAGTATTTGCACCTTTTCTTTTATAGGAAGAATATTTTTAGTTTCCTCTTTTTATTGATGTTGTCTTACTTACATTACTTTTTCTTTCAACTGTTATGTGAAAAAAGTCAAATTTGTAAATTTAGAAAGTAAAATTATGTAAATAGAAATCCTACAACCCACTGTCCATGAAAGGACAGATCTACAGTATTCTTCTTGTCTTTTCTACAGAAGTGAGTTTCAGCCAAACCTGAATAATATATCCTTGAATCCTCCGCCCTTGTCCACTGCTGTCATACCACACACAGGAAATGTGATGGGGTCACAGAGGGCTACCATGTAAGTAAACAAGTATATATGCTTAACTTTTTGTTTCAGCTATATATTTCTGCAATACAATGTACGGTTTTCATTTCTCACAGAATTATGTCAACAGTTGCAATCTGCAAGTAATTTTGGATTGAGAGTGGTTTAACTCATTATCTTTGTGTGCCCACAAGCTCATCACAGTCTCATATCTTGAGTAAAATTAGTTAGATATTTCCAATATTTGTACCTTTTCTTTTATAGGAAGAATATTTTCATTAGTTTTTTCTTTTTGTTGATGTTGTCTTACTTACATTACTTTTTCCTTTCAACTATTATGTGAACAAAGTCAAACTTGTAAATTTAGAAAGTAAAACTATTTAGATAGAAATCCTACAGCCCACTGTCCATGAAAGGACAGATCTACAGTATTCTTCTTATCTTTTCTACAGGAGTGAGTCTCAGCCAAACCTGAATAATATATCTTGGGTGGAGTTATGTATCAACGGCAAATTTATTGACCATAAACTTTTATTTGATTCCGTGCCAATGATTGCAAAGGCAAAACGTGATCAGCAATTAGTTGATCTCTACATCAAGACTGTTGGTCAGAGAAACAAACAGTTGTGTGACTTTGTGATCCCACTCACTGGAGGCTTAAAGTGGAAGCTGTCCAATAGAAGGTGGCATGTTCAGCTGTAAGTATTTGTGTGATTGTCGTGAAATGTGTGTGAAGAATATAATCTTCAATTAAATAGTTGTGGGGGTAGATTGAAGATAGATATGGAGGTATTGTACTGTACAGTACTGTACTACTGCCAATGTATTTAAATGAGTCGGGGAATTGCCAGGATTACATCTCTCCCAGACCATGGGTATCAGGTTTATCCCAATAACAAAACACACATACATACATCCATTTCTAGAATAACACCTATACCAGCTATAAATCCAACCAAAAGGATCATCTAAACTTATTTACACTGGGGGTTCTCCTGCAGACAGTTTAGCCTCTTTTGGATGGATAGACTGGCTCCTATTAAAATATTGCTAAGTTTGGGGGAGAGGTTGTTACTCTTCTGGTGTGGCCAATCCATAAGACAATCTTCTTGAGGAAACAAAACATTATTCCATATGAATTAATACAAATCTTAACCATATAATTTTGAAAGGCCTTATACATGCTAGCGTGTGTCAACCTTATTCACCTAATAATTGCTCACCAGTAGTAAGATAGGCTGTGTAATGACAAGGATACCAACCATATCACTACAAACAGTAGGACATTTATAAGGCACTTCTGCCCCCTTGCAGCCCACCACCACTTGATGGCTTGGGCAAATTTTAAAGTCGGATGCCCCTCCTGACCTAAACCTCTTTTAATCACTTTCTATGACATGCAGGGGTTACATTAGGCCTGTTATTAAATGCCCATATGGGAATTAACATTACAAATTATGAATGAACTTTTGAAATTGACCTTATTTGGAAGTTAGGGTCTCAGTTAACTGCAGCTTCACATAATATAGCTTTGTAAGAACAAAGCTGAATCTACTAACTTCATGTCCATGTAAAAATTATATCGTGTAGGATGGAATTTGGCATACAACATTTGGTATTGGTTAATATGAAACACTAACTACAATTCTCTCATTACAGGGTTGCAGGTGCTGATTCAACACCAAATCATCCATCCTGCCAAAGGTAATATATTACTAAAGCTTTGAGCTTCCAGAATTGTATCATTTGAATTTGCTCTACTGTATAATTTATAGTAACCCTTACCTAAGTAATTTGTTCTTAATTTGAGCATTAGTTTCAGCATTCATAGGAAAAACACACACATACATATTGGTACAGTTGCCCAAGAAAACTCTGCAACCAAATTTGCTGGTGTGTGGCAATGTCTGGCAGCTGCTCCAAAGTAAACACTTGTATTTTATCAATGGATCACTCAGAAACTACAAGCTTTGTATGGATGGATGTTATTGGCTTCAGCTAATTGCATTCATCCTTACAACGGTTATAACATAAGGGTAGACAGGGTCCTTGAAGATCTATTGACTACACACACACAAATACATAGTTGCATAATTATTCCATACTTCTAATCAGTCTGCAACTTTATATATTTAAAATAATTTTATAAACGGCATTTGATCGTAGGTTGAATGAGTTTACCTGCCATATACAGGCAGATTTTTCTTGCACTTTCTACTTGCTCAACTGTACATTGATATAGAAAAAATATGGTATTGCAAGTACAGTACTTAGTAGTACAGTTTCTCAAACTTTGATCACCTATGTTCATCTTGACCCCTGTATTCCTGTAATAATGCATATAATGTTCTTTATTACAGTAGAGATATAAAAGTGAAATTAATACTGTACATAACTTTGTAGTAACATGTGAAATACACTGTAAGTAGATTTTGAAATTAAATAATTTATCTAATTTTCTTAAATAAATACATCCGGTAAGCCCTCTACTATATAAGTTGGCATAATCAGTGCTCTAGCTTTGCCTGGTGTAGTTGTTTTGCTTACAATTACAGCATTCTAATTTCCCTTCCAGAGGAAATTTAAAGTTTCCCTTGCTGCCAGGGATTATAAGCCAGGCATGGTTTATCATTGATGGTAACACCACAGAGCTCACCAATGTCAACCAAGCCATGAGTAAAATAACACAAGCATGTAAGGAAGAGAAGTTAGTGACAGTGGAAGTGAGCATAACTGGAAGTGGTAACTTATTGATAGACAGTGTTGTTGTTGCACTCACTGTATACTCCTCCTGGGAGTTCTCCAAGGAAAAGTCAAGATTTCAGTCATCAGTCCTTACTGATCCCCACCAGTTGTCCAGGTAATGTATACAATATGAAGGGAAGGGAAGGGATAGTACTGTACAAGCATCAAGTATAAGATGTGGAAGGAAGAATAACTGATGAAAGTGAATTACAATTTGGACAACCTATCACAAAGAATGTTTTACTCTGAATAAGGTAATAAACAATATTTGTAGTTACTGTTTGCAGAGTTCATTTTTCCTGGAAGATTCTATTATGAAGAGAGGGTGAGAAGGAAAAGAGAAGGGATTGACCTTGCAAGAGAAGTTTCCAAGGATCTTCTACCATGGTTATTTTTTGTTAGAGATTTTCTGGGTATGATGCAAGTTGACAAAATTAATTAAAAATGTAATTATTATCATACAGTACTTTATATTTTTGGAAGTGAATATGTAGAAAGATATTGATTACCTTGGCCTAGATTTTTTTTTTTTTTTAAGTATCAACTTTGAGGAGCCCTTACAATCAAGTGAAGGTTATAACTATAAATTATAAATAACAGATATATACAGTATACATATATTACTGATCATGTTTTATAAAGGTTAAGTCAGTTTACTGTAGTTGCATTTCATTGATACATTTCACTTTAATGGCTCATACTTCATGAACTGTACTGTTTGGTCATAGTAATCTGACATATACAGTACAGTACACTCATCCCTCCGCTATCGCGCATAATTGGTGCCTTAAATAGCACGTGATAGCGGAAAACGCGTTAGCGGAATTTAATAACTAATGGGAATAATTCAAATTGGTTCCCGGTCCCTCATATTTAAAAAAATGTCCTCCCTAAACATGTTTTTTTTACTAATATTTCTTTGCATATAATGGAAACTAAAGTAGATTAGTAAGAAAATAGCATTTTTAACCTAATACAGTGGACCCCACAAGAAGGTGTGTAAAGTGTTCTGGTTAGGTGGTGCGTAAATAGATATGCATGACTGACCTTAGGAACTAAAGATTAATGATGAAAATTGAGATAGGTTCTTATGTCTCTCAGAGTGACGTTTTTTTTTACTATGAGACCTTAAACACGATGGAAATTCATTAAACATAATAGAACGTGTTCACATATGGAGAGTCCAAGTCCCGAGAGTACGCGCCCGAGTAGAGTGTCCGACTGACTGTAGAATAAGCTAAAATATTAACTTTAAATTATTTTTCAAAACGATTGCATCCATATAAAATGGGTGGCGAAAATAAGTGAAGCATATCCGAGGAGTTTTTATACAAAACAAGCGAAATGATAATGAACATGTTAGGAAATGATATCACTGTCGTCTGTGAAGTGTGTGTGTGTGTGTGTTCCTACCTCTTCTCCCGTATTCCTTCCCCCCCTACCCTCAGTCTCTCCATTCACCCTAGCTCGAGGTCAAGGGAATATAGGCCTAGCATGCCGTGTGTGTGACTATCTCGTTTTTAGTAATTACACTCTCCTCTCTTTTTATACGAGTTTAAATTATGCGAATTTGAAATACTGTAGTTCGTATCATGAAAAAAATTAAATAAATGCCATTTACACGAATTCTTAAAATAACAGGAACAAGGAGGCTCAATTTTCAAGTTAAAGTATCATTATTTCTTATGGAAATGTACAATTTACTTTATGCAAAATTCACTTTATGCAACCCCTTCAGGAACCTAACCTGTAATAAAAAAAGAGCAGAGTGTACGAGTTAACCACTAGCTTCAACACTCAATCATGCCAGGTAGTGCATTTACAAAATGGAAGGCCATATCCTTTCATATAAAGAAGGAAGTTATTTCGGTATTTCTTGGACAGAAAAAGTACACTCCAACGTACGATATCGCGCTATCTCCCCCCTTCCCCCTACCACCTCCACCACTACCACGCATGCTGACGACTCATCTCTAGGTGCATGAGTCGGCTGCGAAAACCTAAAAATAAATTGTTATATGCATTTAATATGCTTAATACGAATTGTAATATGCATCCCTGTAGGAACGACGTCGTATATCGAAGTATTGGACGTTCAATACGAGACCGAGGTGTAATTAGGCGCCGATGAAAAAGCTTTATCTCCGCACATCGTATCACTAGTTAACTCACTTGTGGTAAACAAAGATAGGGTTGATAAGCAGGGCTAGTTATAAATTCACCCAGTCCTCATCTTTACTGCTGTAACACCATGTCATGGTAAATATAGCGGTCAGTCGAGTGCGCTTGGCCAATCACATAGTCGCTACCTTCGCACCGCCAAATTTGAATGTTACATGTGCGATAGTAAGCATACGGATGCGCTATAGAGGATGAAGGTGAACTTTTCACACTTGCGCGATAGTAAAGAAACGCTATAGCTGAACCCGTGATAGTGGAGGGATGAGTGTATTATTATTTCTTCATATATATATACTGTATATACTATATATATATATATATATAATCTGTGATGTATCAAATTTCAATTTTGGTTGCACTCACATATAATTTAATTATGATAATTATAATTTAATTATGATAATTATGATACCATAATGTATTGTACCAGAAATATAAATTTGTGTTCTATACTTTAGTTACACAAATTTGGGTTTCTGTCAATACTATTACTTAAAGATTATCACTTTCCTTGCAGGATATCATATGTAATGCACTACATGCCTGTGACGGGGACAATAACTCCCATTGTCGCAGGCCACTCACCTGTCGGTTCCTTCCACAAACTGGTCAAATACTGCTCCATAAACCTATTCAAGAGAAGGATCAAGAAGTGCATAAAATGTCTATGCGAGAAAGAGGAAATGGAACGCCAATCCTTACTTCAGGTCATAACGGATATAAATGGTTCTGTGCTGAAGAAGTTTATATTGCCCATCTCTTCCTCTTCCTGCCGTATGGGTGTTTGGACCCTCACTTCAGACAAGAGGGAGTGGGTATGCCTTGTGTGGCTAAGTAAAGAGTTTTGCCTAAGGTGAGGAGAGGCAGGAAGTGAGGACAGAAAGATTGGCATGTGATTAGAGTTGGGAGAAGGAGAGGAGATAAGAATGTTGTGATGAGGTCAGTAATAGGGTAGTTATACATACATGAGAGGTAAGAGTTTGGGCAGTCAGGTATGTGTTAGTGTATTAATAATTATACAAGTAATTTTTTTTTACCATTTTAATGTATTGTATACAATTTAGCAACTTGTCCAGATGGCCAATGTCCCTGTGGGATTGAATACTATGCCATTTTTGTAGTCACCAGTTGTACCTTGGCTGGGAGTGGGACTGTATCAGCTGTGAACAGGGAGGACTCGACAACTTGTCATGTGGGAATGGGGAAGGTAAAATTAGAGTGTATAAAAATATCTTGTGGAATAAATGTAGATTGATAGTTTTCAGAATAAACAGTAGTCATTTTTAGTCACTTGACAGAATTATGGTTATGTTTATGTTGGTAAGGGGAGAGAGGGTTTTATTAAGGAATAATATGTTGCATGTTTCTTTGACCTGGTGGATGTCAAAGTAAAGGACTGCATATGTCATTCAACCATAAGTTACATAAGATTAGTGTATCAATGTATAGAATTTTTTTTTAATAAGATATCAATTTCTGAGTAGGGAAACTGTGTTCTTATTAACATAATATTATGTCACTTTAGGATTTTGGTGTATGGTGTAGGATATTCAATAACTTTTTCCTGTTCTATGTCACTTCACAGGGCAACTACAATTCCTCGCTCTTATCCTCAAGATGAAAGAAGTATTGGTGTTGCACAACCTAACCTTGATTCCCTAAAAAGGGCAACTTTTATTATTTCTAAAACTGAATACAACATAATTGATGTTAAGAATACCATCACCCTTCTCCTGGAAAAGGGGCCGGGGTATAGTGTTGTTATTCAAGTCTTACCTACTCTTGAGATCTGCAACCCGAAGGTGACAGATGTTGTGGTTCCCATAACAATGGGTCGTACTTGGAACTACAGCATAACTGTAAATATGTGGGAAACCCAAGTACATTTGGATACATCACTGAAGATACTTCTGGCTGGGAGTGATAAACCAAAACTAAAGGGTAAGATTAGAGAAGGTAAGGTATCATTGGATGTAAACCAAATAAAAATACAGTATGTTAGAATGAAAAAGAATGGCATGATGTTAACTGATGATATATGATATAATATTAGTATAAGTTCATGAAATGTATAAGTTTGAGTGGATGATCATGTAAGACCAAGAGCATTATGAGACCACTAACTTTTTCCAAGGCTGAAAAGGGATCATCCCTTTGGAATGTTTCAAATGGCTAAGGGCAAAAACACCATTATTTCACCTGCATTGTTCATGTTATAAGGTAAAGAAAAAAATCTTTGATCCAGACCTCTCCTAAAATGTAATCATATGCTGCCAGTCATAGACACATCATCATCTTCATCATCCCATTTCCATTTCTTCAAGGGGTAGGGAACACCTTTAGTAAAAATTCACAAAAGTCCACACATAACTTTTGGCATATTCCTGCGAACAAACAGGCTTCCTTGATGAATATAATTTAGACGACATCTAAGTACTGTATGTGGATTATTTATAATGTAAATGCTCATAGTTGTTGAAAGACTTGTTAATCCATCCTTTTGCAGGTATAGACTAGAATCAGTATTTTTTAAATGTTCAGGAAAAACTTGTATCTATGGAGATTTCTTTCATGCTGCAGTTCATATCAAAGTGAATCATCCTATCTTGTAGTAACTGTATGGGGTAAGCTCTTCTGTCTCTGACTGCAGTTGTTAATTAAATAATATTTCAGTAAATGAAATAGAACCAGTATATCCAGTTAAGGAGTCGACACAAGAAGGTGATACACACAAGAAGGCATTGATGCCAGATACTTCAGTGATAAAAGTGGAATACAATCATGGCATCTCCAGCAATGAAGACAAGTGAGTGTTTCTTCTTCTGATGTATACATACCTGTTCTAAACTCACTGTTTTTTAAATATAGTAAATACTAACAGCTACCACCAAAACATGCCTAACTGGTCCTGGAGTGGCGGCGTCTACGTCGTGGGACCACCCCCCAGAGCTGCCAAGGAAGGAAGCTATGGTGGCCAATCCGTCACAACACCCCGCCCCCCACAAGGGGTCGCGAGTCCCTGGGAACGGCTTAAGTCACCCGGGCAATACCACCCCCTCACACAACACACAACTACACATTTTTTTCATCATTTCTCGGCTCCTCCTTCTAGCCGGAGACATAGAAAGCAATCCTGGACCCAATAACAAATACACATGTCCAACATGCTCTAAACCCATCACAGCAAGTAGAAAGACAAAAGGTTCAGTTCAATGTAATTATTGCATGAACAGTGCCCACATATCCTGTACAACATTAGCATCCATGAAACACTACACAAACACATGGACCTGTTCCACATGTCCATCACTCCCACCTCTACCACCCTCACCTCCATCACCCACACCTCCACCACCCACACCTCCACCACCCACACCTCCATCACCCTTACTTCCAACTCCATCATTTCCTCCACCTCCACCTCCTTCTCCACCACAACCTCCTCTCCCTCTTGCAGCAGCACCTAATACACACCGCACACACAACATCAACATACTTCAACTAAACATAGATGGCATAAACACTAAAAAACAAGAACTCGCACACTTCATCATACAACACAATATACACATTGCCATCTTACAAGAGACAAAACTACGCAACATAAACAAAACACCCTCATTCACAAATTTCACCACCATTAGACAGGACCGGGCTGACGGTAATGGCGGTGGACTCATCACCCTAGTACATAAATCCCTTAATTTTATTGAAACCAGTGCGGCAATCAAATCCCTCCTCCCTCACCACGACACCACCACAGAATTCCAATCAATAAAAGTCCGCACTGGTAATACATCATCAATTACAATAGTTAATGTATACATCCCCCCTCAAACCAGCCCAACAGTTCCCCATAACTTCTCCCCCCAATTCCACAGTATCACCAACCAATCCGACCTCATCCTGGGTGGTGACTTCAATGCCAAGACGTCGGCCTGGTATGTCAACAACCCTGACACAGACAGAGGGCTTGAAATCCTTTCACAAACAGACAACCTCATCACATTAAACAACCCACAACAGCACACTCATATCCCTTACCAAGCCCTCTTCCAAACATCCTTTCCCGACATATCCTTCTGTTCCCCTAACCTTGCCCCCAGAACATCATGGAGGGTGGTCAGAACCCTCGGCTCTGACCATCTTCCTATCTTAATCACCACCAAAACAAGAATCACCCCAGTTGGCCACAGAAACACATACACAAATTACAAAAATGCCAACTGGGAAGCTTTCACAAATGAAACAAAACAACACTTCGAAACACTGAACAGTACACCCATCATAAATATTAACACAGCTGTCAAAACATTCAATACAATTATACAAAATGCAGACAAGCAGCACATCCCTAGAGGTAACAGAAGAAAACACAACCCCAACTTCACAACAGAAATTCAAGACCTCATCAAACAACGAGACACTCTTAATCACACATCCCCAACCCCTCATACATATCACACAACAAACCAAATACTGTACAAGCACTAAATACACAAATAAACAACAAAATTGAAGAACAGAAAACACTTAAATGGCAAAGTTTTGTCAATACACTTGATCACAAAACAAACACCAGCAAACTCTACAAAACACTAAACAGCATTACACTGTCCAACAGCAAGTTAAGAGGAGTTTGCATGCATCTTCCAACATGTTCATACCACTCTGCGAAGACAATCATCTCCAGCACAGAAGAGGAGGCTCTGAAGACAAAATAATGAAGAAGCTGAATGTGATCTGCTGATGACCAAATAGGCAATATTGTCCAACATCTCTGTAACCCATGGGAGGGCAACTTTCTTAGGACAGGGACTGAATGAGACTTTCTGGAGCAGGCTTTGTACAAGAATTTTATTGAAAAACAGACAAATTAGTCACATTAGATTAGTCACTAATCTAATGTGACTAATGGCAAGCATGGTCTTGGGCTGGATGATAGGCCTTTCATTTTCGGATTTGGCCCATGGGCCGGAGGTTGCACACCTCTGGTATAGTCAAACCAGTATACCCATGGGTATCATTTTGGATTTAAGTTATTCTCTGTGATTACTAATATACTGTTCAAGTTTTGTATCGTGTATCACTCATTGAAGTGTAGTAAAATGTTACTGGGTGGGTAAAGCAAAAGTTGACCTGCCTCTCGGAGTACCAGCACCATTAAATATTTTACTATTGTTGCATGTAAACTATTATATGCTGGATTAATAGTCAAGGGGCAGTTGTTATTGTCACTGATTATATTAGTTCCCAGTACACAAGGTATAAATATACTCTAGGATCACATACTTTGTCATAATCTTATCCCTTCACTGCACACAGGTCAAACTGCACTACACCTTATCAAGCCATACCTGAGGTGCAAACAGACCCAAGAAGGATGTCATTCAAGAACTTTATGAACTTGCGTGAAAAGTCAGGCACATTAGAGGAAGCCATGAAGGATTTTGCCTTGTACAGTGTCAGGCTATACTTTGAAAAGTAAAGTATACATGAATGGTGAGTAATAACATTGTTTAGAATACAGAGACAGAGGATATTAGGTGATGGTAAGTGAAGGAAACTGGTAGAAAGTCAGGGCTAAGTGTCATGAAGTCACAACAAAGGAGAAAAACTGTAATGGAGATAGTATAGGATAGTTATTTTCTTTTGATATCTTAAACAAATATTTGATTAAATTTATCCTTGGTCAGAGATTAAATGATTGGGCAGCTCTCATTCAACGTGTGTGTTGTAAAATGTTTTCTTACTGCTGTCTGCCCCAAAATTGTAAGATTAACAACTTACACTTATGATGTAATATCCCAAGCTTCAGGTATTATTGAATTTGGAGAAAAACTTATATATGATGAGATGTGCAATATACAGTCATCCCTCCGCTATCGCGCATAATTGGTGCCGTAAATAGCACGTGATAGCGGAAAACGCGATAGCGGAATTTAATAACTAATGGGAATAATTGAAATTGGTTCCCGGTCCCTCGTATTTCAAGATTTTTCCTCCCTAAACATGTTTTTTTTTACTAATATTTCTTTACATATAATGAAAACTAAAGTAAATTAGTAAGAAAATAGCATTTTTAACCTAATACACAAGTAGGTGTGTAAAGTGTTCTGGTTAGGTGGTGCGTAAATGGATATGCGTGACTGACCTTAGGGACTAAAGATTAATGATGAAAATTAGGATAGGTTCTTATGTCTCTCAGAGTGACGTTTTTTTTTTACTATGAGACCTCAAACACGATGGAAATTCATTAAACATAATAGAACGTGTTCACATATGGAGAGTCCAAGTCCCGAGAGTACGCGCCCGAGTAGAGTGTCCGACTGACTGTAGAATAAGCTACCAAAATATTAACTTTAAATTATTTTTCAAAACTATTGCATCCATATAAAATGGGTGGCAAAAATAAGTGAAGCATATCCGAGGAGTTTTTATACAAAACGAGCGAAATGATAATGAACATGTTAGGAAATGATATCACTGTCGTCTGTGAAGTGTGTGTGTGTTCCTACCACTTCTCCCGCACTCCTTCTCCCCCCTACCCTCAGTCTCTCCATTCACAGGCCTAGCGTGTCTTGTGTGTGACTCTTTGGTGTTAAACAAAGAAGGGTTGATAAGCAGGAATAGTTATAAATTCACCCAGTCCTCATCTTTACTGCTGTAACACCATGTTATGGTAAACATGGCGGTCAGTCGAGTGTGCTTGGCCAATCACACTGCCAAATTTGAATGTTACGTGCGTGATAGTTAGCATACGGATGCGCTATAGAGGATGAAGGTGAACTTTTCACACATGCGCGATAGTAACGAAACGCTATAGCCGAACCCACAATAGCGGAGGGATGACTACTGTATAGAAGAGAAGTTGAAACAGCGTTGGAGAGTTCACCCCAGGTGCCACATTGATTGCAGCATGACAGTAAAGGTGAAGTTCCTGTCTCCAAATACGGCATCTTTATTTCACCCACGCAACCAGACCTTGATAACAAATTTCAAGATGTTTTACCAGTGAAGGAGTTACCTACAGTTACTGGCTGCAATGGACACAGCAGAAGAACTTCTCCACAACTTCAAAAGTGATGCAACAGGAGATTTACTGGAGAATAGAGCAGGGTTAGGCAACCTTTTGATGCTTCAGGCCAGATGAGATCATTACAATAATGCTGCTGACCACAGGTCAATTTAAAGCAGCTCCACTCTCACGGGCCAGATGTTGCCTGCCCCTGCTCTAGAGTCTCTGGACCTGTAGTCAATTATTGCAATTTCTTTTTTAGTGTGATGGTGGAACATTAGACTTGTTTCCAGTTACCTCTCAAGTTAGGCAAGGGTGTGTCCTTGCCCCCACACTTTTAAGTGCGTGTGTGGACTGGATGTTTGGGCTCCTGACGTACCTTTTGTGGGCCAGCATGGTGAAGAACTTTACATGACTGATCATGCAGTGATCCTCGGAGACCCTGAAGGTTCTTGTCGAGGTGAAACTGTGGAGGTTTTCAGTGTCATGGATCACAACCAACATGGAGGAAATTGGGAACTTATGAAGTGATGACATTCAGTTTGTGTGTGTGTGTGTTTGGCGAAAATATTGAAGTCCTGGATATCTTCACAAATCTTAGTGTGTTATAGAGAGCAACATAGGCTCTGATGGGAAGTTCATTTGACATCTTGGTCTGGCCATCAGTATATGTATCTGTGTTGGATGACAAAGGCTGAAGTTTTCAGAAGCTTATTGCTCCAGATTGTACTCAGGTTATTGAATCTGGATACTCAACAGCACCTTGAGTACCTGCCATGACCTCATTGGTACTACAGGATCATGGGATACAACTGTAGAGTCTTAGTATCCAACCAGAGACTACTGTATACACTTAGTGATATTAATTCATGGCTTATGACACCTACTTCAGCTGTCTGGGTGTGTGGTTCACTTCCATAAGGTTGACCCAACATACAGGTTTATATTTGATATGTTTGGTACTGACTGGGAGACACTAAGGGGAAGACCACATAACTATTTGCTGAAGCAAGTCCATTAATCATGCTTGGTGGTACTGGGGATGGAAAAGCTACCTGCTTTGTGGCTCACCCTGAGAGATCCCTGGAGTTGGTGCCAAAAGGCGTGTGCCCCCAATGATAATGTTACTTCACCACCCAGTCATCCTTGGGTGGAGAGAAGGGGGGCCACTTTGCACTTAAGTAGCAACCCTTGCCACAATATATCCTTTCAGTGTGACTTTCCACTGTAAATGGATATATCTGAAAATGTTCAAGAGTATGAGTCTGATATTTCACCTCATGCTTGGATACTAGTCAGTTCCACTAAAACAAAAATTCATTCCATCCAAGATTTAAAAATATTGGTACATTAACTATGTACTTTGTGGGTTTTTATTTCTTACATTATAATCATACAGTTCTTTCTTATCCACATTCTAAATGAAAATCCTATGTTAGTTGCTTTTTCTGGAATGGATAACCTTTATAAGAAGTAATATTTATTTTCCAGGTTTGATCCTGGAATCCTGGAATCACCCTCAAGATGGCATCCAAAGCTGTAAAGGAGTTCAAGTTTGAAAACATTGTGAGCAACAGATATCTTATGTATATATCATATACATAACATCCAGGATGGTGATTTCAGCTCCTCTCAGAGACATGTCATCCTACAGCAGAGGTGAAAAACCTGGAGGTTATAATGGAATGGATGAACCACTATTGTAGGTTGATTGATGGAAGGAATCCTGTGATATTTCTTTTGAAGATGTGTCTCAAACATTATTATTGTAATATTATTTACGTTATCAACATCATTATCATAACCACCACAACTAGTGTACTATATGTCTCTTTTAACCCAGTGGCCAAAAAAGCCAGTATCACACCAAGTCCTATATTCCTGCATGTCAGTTGTACTACAAAAGGGTAATACTGACATAAAACAGCTGATTATAGCCAAAAGTATCTACAGTGCAGCATTTCATTATTCCAACAGTCACTTATACTTTGTAACAGAAACCTCTAAATCATATTATACATTTGTGCTTCAGAAACCAGAAGAGGTATAGACACTGGAATCTTAGTTTGTTCCAGAATGAGTGGCTGGAAATGTTGATTATGTAAAAGACCAACAATATACTGTACTATGTTTCAAAAGTTATAATTTTTGGATTGAAGCAAAATTCATGAAAACATTCCCACCTCTTAAACAGTGACCATCTGTGGCCAATGTCACCCGTATCTCAAGCAGCCTGGACACCTCAAGCTTAGAGCCCATCATTACTACTTCAACTTTTCAACCAGGCACATTTAACACTATCAGGGTTCAGGAAGACTTCAATAAAGTGCTAACTCAGACCAGCTGTCTTTACGTCCCAGGTCACAAGGAGGGATCTGGCCTAGATAGACTTGTTGGCCAGATTAAAGTTGACTTAGATACTGCTCTACCTCTCCAGGATAAAGACAATGCCAGCAGAAGAACCGGAGACATATAAGGAGGATTGGAACAGGTGGACTTGTATCTGCCTTTTTCCTTCCCCAGCTTTAACAATCTTCTAAGTTTGCCACAAACTCTACAAATGTAATGTCTTCTTTATCACTCCTTGGTCACCAAAGCAACTGTGGTACAGAGAGTTACATGGTTTGTATCCATTTCCATTCCTCCAGGGGATGTCTTGCTTTTATGTTTCCTAAAAATCAGCCTTGCAGAGATTATTTCAACTTCATAAATGAAGTTTCTTATTGCTGCACTATAGAAGTACTCAGTGTTACATTTCAGCTAACACCAAATGGTTTACAATTGCTAATTGTTTAAATATGGGTGGAGTGTAGCCAGAAGGTCCACCTATGTTCAAAGTTATGATGGGAAATCGAAGGAATAAGCAAACCAAGAACTAAAATATATACAATATAATTCAATCAATAGTTAAGTTACTATCCCAAATAACAGTAACATCTCAGAGTAATTCTAGTGATCTTAACCAAGGTTTATTTCAAGTTCCTTCAGGTCTGTTAATCACTCATAACCCATACTGCGAACAATAATAACCAACATTTACTAAATTGGTATACCATACTATTATTCAATACAATTATAAGATGAGTCACAATCACTATAATTATAAACCTCAAGAAATAGCCAGGTTGACCCAGAACTGCAGCAAGACAACGGTGAAAAAAACACCATCTAGGAAGGTTCTGAGTGAAGAACTGAGACCGTCGAGAAATCCAGAGGACAAGGTAGTTTTGGCAAGGGAGAAAACTAGTCTTACTGGTATCTCGATGTCCTGTACACAATCTTGATCCCCGTGATCCAAATGAGGCACCGGGATTCCAAAGCAAAATGGCTGCTCCAACACGTCACATTACATGTTACATCAGCTAATGTCATTCAGAGCATGCTACATGGCCTTTGTCCCAGTACAGTGGGATAGTATGGATATTACAGCAAAGCCTTCCTGCAACTCCTGAAAGAGACCCAAACAGCAAGTCTCTGAAAATGTGTTACAGGTATTCTTGTCATTGCAGACTGAATCCAGGTTAAGGCAGCTGCTACCCACCTGTCTATCTTTTCATCCTCTTGGTTCTCCTTGCATACAGATTTGGGTTGGAGGTCAACCCCTGGGCGGCCTTCCTTCTTTAAAAGGTCTGTTCCACTTGCACTCATCACTTAGGATCTCTCCATAAGACTTTCACACCCTCTGGGAAGCTCCACAATTTATGATCCCTGGAGTAATAGAGAGTCTGAGGAAAGTCCTGTTTCTGACAGTGACTGTCAGGTAGAGTGACAGTTCCAAGATATTTGACCCATGTTATTTATGAGCAATTATTGCTTTGCGCAGTGGTAGTTTCATAACCAATGAGGTCGAGGTATTTACTGCTGCACAGAGTCTGTTGGTATTGGGAAGAGTGAAAACCTCGGTGACCTACCCCTCCCCAGGAAGGGTAGGTTAGTCTACCTGCCTCCACGCAGTGACCTCAGTGTTACACCTATTTTTTAACTTTCTTTTACCCATTTAGTAGGTGGAGCCCAAGAAGGGGAAGGCGGTGTGGGGGTGAGAATTAGCTACCCCCACATATAGGTTTTAAGGTTTTTATAATCTTTTAGTGATTTTTAATAATTTAATTTCTTTTATTACCTGTATATAGGTTTTACATGTTTTTATATCTTTTAATTTCTTAATTTATGACCATGTTTTTAACTTGACTATGCTGATGGCCCGTGTCCCTCCTGGGATAAGCACTGCATTGGCCTTGCCAACCATCAGTGGCTCCCCAATGTGGGAGTGGACAGCTATGGCTACTGGCGGGGGTAAGTCTCCGGGCTGCCCTGTAGAGGGACTGGGGAAGAGGAAGTGTATGAGAGTGGTAACTGTGAATGTGAATGGAATGATGGATGTGACCAAGAGATGAGAGGTTGTAGAATGTTTCAAGAAAGGAAGAGTAGATGTGATGGGAGTGATGTGTGAAAGGATGTGGAGTGGTAGAGTCTAAGGAGGGAAGGGAGAGTAGACTGCCAGTCATTTGACACCAGAGTAGTCAGGCGGGTTAAATAAAGGTCGAGTACCCTAACAATGTAATTTATTAAAATCCCCCACTTGTACAACTGGACATAAATATATACAGGTATGGATATGGATATGGATATATACAAAAGGAGATAAGGTGAGGAGTGTCTTAGTGTCACCTTGCCCCCTAGCCCCCTCCCCTTTATCCTTTTCTTGGAGTGGCCCCTCCCCGCGGGACGAGTAGGAGGCCGAGCGAGTGGGGATGTCCCCATAGCCAAGCAAGGGGCGTGGGCGACCAAGTGGAATAGGTACCTCGTCTTCAAGGAGGATGTAGATACCCAGCCTCCCAGATTTCGCGCCTTCGCCACCGAGTGAGTCCTCAGGAACGTGAGGGAGACCACCATACCCAGGACACTGTGAGCTTTAGGGGCATGTCCAGGGTCAGCGTTCTCAATCACTCGACAGAGAAGGCGTGCGATGGACCTGTGGGGGGGGGGGAGAGGAGTACCTGACCTGGAGATGTAGAACAAGTGGTCTGGGGACACCTCTCTCGTGACCTCCAAGTAGTTCTTGAAGGCATGGACTGGGCAAAGTGGGAGGCCTGGACAGCCTGGGCTAGACAACAAGTAAGTTTTATAGCAATCCAGCTGTGCTGGTTCCACAACCAATAAATATAATGCCGCAACAAATGCACTAGTATGGACGGGTCTGAATGAGAAGAGGGAAGGAAGGGTGTGCGCTGTTGGTGTCTCCGTGGGTGTGGAAGGGAGTGGATGAACATGGGAGAAATGGGTCAGAGATTGTATGGATGACTGAAAAGATTGGGATGGTGAATTATGTGTGGGTGTGTGCATATGCACCAGTGGAAGAAATGAGTAAGACAGGGAGAGGGAGGATGAGAATTTTTTGAGAGGAATTAAATGGGTGTCTGAAAAAGATTGGTAATGGATGGAGTGGATGTTGTTTATATGTACATTGGTGGAGTGGATGCTGTTTATATGTACATTGGCTTGGAGACAGGGAGAGGTGCCAGAGGACTGGAGGAGAGCCATAATTGTGCCTCTGTACAAGGGTAAGGGGAGTAGGGATGAGTGTGGTAGCTATAGGGGAATAAGCCTTCTTAGTGTACCAGGGAAGGTGTATAGGGAGGTCCTTACTGAGAGACTGATAGAAGTAACTGGAAATAAAGTCAGTGAGGAATAGGGAGGGTTCAGAAAGGGTAGAGGATTTGTGGACCAGATCTTTGCAATAAAATCAACAGTGGAGAAATGTATTGGGAAGGGTAGGAAGTTGTATGCTGTTTTCATGGATTTGGAGAAGGCATACGATAGGGTCAATAGGAGAGCTATAACAGATGTGTTAAGGATTTATTGTGTTGGTGGGCACTTGCTGGATGGGATTAAGGCTTTCTATAGAGAGGCAAAAGCTTGTGTGATGGTCGAGGGTAATTCGAGTGAGAACTTTAATATCTGTAGGATTGAGGCAGGGGTGTGTCATGTCACCATTGTTGTTCAATATCTTTATGGATGGTTGCATGAGAGAGATGGAAGGCATAGGTGAAGGGTGTGGGCCGTGCCAAGTGGGACGGAATTTGGGCCCAGTGGGGCTGACTTTATTCACTGTGAATATTAGTTATCCCCCACAGGGCTAGAATAAATATTGTTGTAGGATCTGGTCACTTTCTAGTGGATTTGACGAGATCTGCCCACATGGAGGTGTACTGCAACCGGAGGCCTTTTTTTTCCACTGCTGTGTGGACCGCCAGCACACGGGGGTGCATTTCCCTTTGCATGCAGCAGTGTAAACTCCCTCCCCCTTATGGTCCCTTCAGGGCTGGTCTCATGGAAGGTACGGCCCCACTTGTAGCTCTTGTGGTAACGTGGACTTGGGCCCACAGCACTGGCTATGGGATCAAAGCCTTTCCCCCAATCTCCCTGGTGGTCGGAGGCCCCCAGACTCCCTGGTCCAGTAAGCTCTGGTCCCATTTCCTTGGGATGTGCTTCTGTAGCCCAGGCATATAGGGCCAGCCCCTCCTTTATTTTAATTATTTTCACTGCGACCAGAGTGTACCAGGGGTCTGTGGGGCAGGAGGCCATTCTGCTCCAGGAGAACATCAACAACAATAACTGGGATGGAATGTGAGATAACTTTAGGGGGTGAGAGGATAGAGGAGGTGAGGGAATTCAAGTATCTGGGAACAGTTTTGTGTAAACATGGAAGTATGGAGGAGAAATCTGGAAGAGAGCAGTGAGGGGCAGGCAGATCATAGGATCACTGGGGAGGATAATGAAGGGTAAAAGTGTGAGTAAGGCTCATCAGTCTAGATTAGGTGCTGTGGAAATGAGTTACTTGAGAGGAGCATGTGGGGTGTCTAGGTGGGATGGAGAAAGTAATGAGAGTGTGTACGAGAGATGTGGTATGAGTGAGAAGGCAATTGGTATTGAGTGTGGAGAGGGTGAAACATAATACATTGAGGTGGAGAGAATGCAAGGTGTGGAGTTTGTAAAGGTGTATGATAGTGAAGTAGTGGGACCTGGTGTGCCTGGCTGTGCTAGGTACACTCGGATACCATAGTTTATCCCACCTGAGTCAAAGTCCGAGATCTGAAACAAGCGATTTCTGGACAACAGCCCACCCAAAGCCCCATCATTGGTTCGAGATGTGTGTAACCTCGTGATGGTTTGTGTGGGCTGTTGTCCAGAAACTGCCTGCTTCAGATCTCGGACTCAGGTATCCAAGTGTACCCAGGAAGTTTTCCACTACTAAGACAGGGTTAGCCTCCTGTTCCTCAAATAACCAGGCCACAGTAGCTCAGACTCAGGCCCCTACACCCCTGAGTGGGGCATTGAATACGGGGCTTGGATGTTGTCATTGTTATTCTGAGTCTTAGGCGAGTAGTTTTTGTTTTGCACAGAGTGTTTCCTTTACCACACTATAGTGTTGTTTCACAACATTTCGGTAATACAATTTTTATATTTTACCACTCCAATGCCGGATAAGTTAAGTACTGTACATGTGCAAGTCTCGTTTTACTGGGTTTCCAAGTTGGTCCCCTCCAATTTGAAGTCCAGTATTTACATTTACAAACCATTACGGCCATTCTTTGTCTACCTGCTCCTGCATCTCCAGCCTCGTCTTCTGATGAGGATGTGGAATGAGTGTGAGGGTGCAAGCTGTCTCATGGCCTGAGTGGGGGGATGCAAGTGAAAGACCATCTGAGACTTTATTTGGTAAGTGTAAAATTTATTTCCCTACAACAGATATACTGTATGTATAAATGCATAGATATTATTTTTATTACTTTTTTGCATTGTATTTACAGAACTGCAAATATATTATACATGTAATATGCTGTATACAGTACTGTACAGCTATGGTTGATAATTGTGAACCAGGAGCAGTGCTTCGAAGACACAACTACTCTTGGTCCATGATTATTTCGGCCACAGCTGTACACAAGGTAATAATAACTATCAGTGCAATTCTCAAGTGAAACATTTTGACACCTCAGATGAATGTTACTGAAAAATATCATGTTTAATCCCTGGGGATCATTGCCAATCACTTACTGAAAACCCCTTATTCTCGATTGTTTTTTTTACCTTGTGTACATATTGCTCAATTTTATATTGTGTTAGGCTTGGAAAACAATATTAGTAATTTATGAGGTGGTTGTCTCAGTTGTCATGTAATAACTATATATTACATATAGTAATGTATAAAATGTTAGTCTGGGCAATGTTATGGATAATTTTTGTACCCACAAATTATTAATTATAATTGTTTTTACTGGTATGTTTTCCAAGTTCAGTATTACAGTACTGTACTGAAGCCATAACCCAGGATCCACAAAGCACTGGTGTAAATGCTTTGTGGATCCCGGCCGTATACTTTTGATTTGGCTACTCTTATAAAGTTAATTTATAGTGCACTCAAGTTTTCCAACAAGTAAGAAAGCAAGATGCAGTTCTGATCTCTTTACTCAATGACAATCCGTATAATTACAATCCATTACAGTACCGTATATAATTTGTCTCTGGCGTACATTATTCTTGCGCTGAATCATTTTTAGCAAAGATTGTATTTTTTTATATGCATTTGCATGCTAAAGTCAAATTTGCATAATTGGAGAAGTACTCGTAAGTACACAATTTTTGCAATATTTCATTTTTGTCCAAGTTACATTATAGGTAAAGTAAACTGTATACCAAAGTCAATCATTATCATTTTATTTCATACTCCATGTCTGTACAAAATAATCATGTACAGTATAAGAATAAGGAAGAGTAGTATGTTTTCCTTGTTTAATAAACTTCACTTACTGTATACAATGATAATTCAATCAGTCCAGGATACACTGTTCTCAGAAATGCTTTCCAGTAGTCATTGATTGGTATTACTATAGTCTTTTTTAAATATACTGAGCGCTCAAGCGTTAGGAAGTTTCTCCCTCCCACAGTGGTGCCAAATCAGACCAATACACTTCACTCTCTCTCATATCAGCTATTTATTAATACTAAAGTAAATTACTGCTTATATATTTACTTCATGTTGGTACTGTATATGAAAATATTCACTTCTCATAATCAATAATACTACATATATGCATCACAAAACTTGGCAGAGTATTTTTCCGTCATTGTCAGTGCACATACGGGATAGGTGTGTAAGCTCGACCTGTCAACTCAGGGGGAGGGCTGGCGGTCATTTTTAATGAGGATCTAATCCCATAATTATCCAGATAAGATCTGGCAACGTAGCAGCCAGGTAAATCTCGGATGTGGCAAACGCCTCAGCGCTCAGTATACTGTATATATATATATATATATATATATATAAAAACTATAATATCTAGAAGTTGGCCGTATTATGACAATCTGCTGATTTTCATTCGTAAGTGCTTATGTTTTTCAATGAATACATAAGTTGGAGTGAGAGGCTTGTCTATTGCCATCCAACATGTCACGTACCTCATGTATAAATGTCATGTAAAAAAAAACAGTGTCGACCTCACACACAAAAATCAAATGTCCCAAGATCAGCACATAAAATGCATACACCATAATATTATAATTATATAAAACTATATTTTAAAAATAAAATTAATAAAGGCAACCTGTGTGACAGGAAACACTTTTCACTTATCTACGTATAGTACAAATCAGCAAAAATTATGTTCCTTTGAAATTTTGACAATAGCCTTAATAGCTTTGGAATATCCGTGTTTGGATTAACAGACTTTTGCTGTATATGTGGCACTTCACTGGGAATTCATGTTATTTTAATATATTTACCATGCATTACATGTACTTGAAAACAAAACTAAGTTCATGAAGGAAGAAATATATTACTTATGCATAAATCAATATTTTCATAAGCCTTTCCACAAAACATCAACATCATTGTTGGTGCTGAGCAGGAATGTTGAAATATTCTAAATTGTTTAAAGGACCTTGTGATGTAATCAGAAAATTGGATACAAGAGTCCTTCAAATATTGCCATGAAACACACTGATATAGAGGGAGATTGTTTCGTGGTATTGTCTGGAGGAATCAAAAGCCTCCAATTTTCAAACACAATCACAGGTTCCTTAAGGGAATATTCTATTGTTGGTGAATTGGAAGGTCTCCCATTCCTCAAAATTATGCCACGTAACAGATCACCTATTAGTAGTACCATTGAGGGCTTCTATTTTCTGGTACTGTATAGTTAGTGTTTTATAAGTACATGTACCAGCCCATAGCCTTCCAATTCACCAACAAGAGAATCTTCCCTTGAGGTAACTACATAATATTATGACACCAGGATCAATATTAATCTTTAATACAGCTTACAATTTGTTATTTCTGACTACCAATAAAGGATTGAAGCTACTAATATCCTAAGGTTTAAAACAATCTTCATAAACAACAGTGCATGTCTCAGATATATCTCATAATTACTACTCATCCTCATTGTCATGCCCTTCATGTAAATCAGCAACCTGGTTCATATCTACATCACTAGAACCATTAATGTCTTTCTGCTGCTCTTCACCAGAATCTTGTACCTCATTTTTCTCCTGCTGCTCCTCTTCTGAATTACTGGCAGCTTCCAGTATTTTTCCCTTGGCCTCCTGTACCTCTTCAGTCTCTTGTAAGGTGTCTTCATCAATGATCTCTTGCTTTATCTTGTTCCCATTTTGCCCAATGATTTCGTTTGATGCCAGTAGTTTTTCTTGTGTGCTGGACTCTTCCAACTTCTCTTTCACCTCACATGAGTCCTTTCTGCCCACTTCCTGTTTTATCAGTTTACTTGAATGTTTTGGGGGCTCCTGCTTCTTCACTGTACTAGAGTCTTTCTTTGGGTGCTCCTTAACTGTACACGACTCATTTTGTGATGGTTTTGTTACTTTGCTGGGAGTCTCTTCTTTCTTTTCTTTACTGGAGTCATTGTGGGGCACCTTCCTCTTCCCTTTACTTGAGTCTTCTTTAGCCTTGTCTCCTTCTTTGACTTTCTCAGTCTGCAAAGTAAGAGCACATATTAAATTATCAATGCAAATATAAACTTAAATTCAAACACATAAAAGCCTTCTTTGCACCCCAGGTCTATTTCATTCCAGTAAGAATATTCTGGTTTTAAGTGCCTTGCAAACAATAAATTTATTATCAACTCATATGGTGTACTCTAATAATTTTAGAATTGTGCTAATAAATTTGCAGTGAATGTGTAAGTACCCACATGTTGACTAAAATAGTAAAAATGCTACAATGGTCATCCAATGTTGACGGCTGATTTTTTCTGACACTCATTCTAAAGAACATGTCTTTCACACATTATTTAACATTTAAAGTACTGTATTACTGTACTCTTCACATGCTACCCTCTACAATATCCAATATTTGTCTTTCTCTTCCTGCATTCAGCACCATCTTTTCCGGTAAAGGTTTTTCTCACAATTAGTGTACACCATCACCTACCTCCATGACTTTCTTGGTTTCCATTGTGGTCGTGTCTACAGCATCTACCCCACCAGATTCTTTAGTATCAGCATTACTGAAGCCTGATGCACATTTTCTCTCTTTTGCATTATCCTCCAAGTTCTCATTTTCCCACTCCTCTTCTTTGCTACTCTTTCGTTTTTTATTCTGAAAAATATATACAGTACTGTACAATACTCATAGATACAAGCCGAGGTTGGTGGGGTAGGAATATAATCACCAAAGAAGTGTACAGTACTGGGGTTGAATTAATACTGTATAAAAGAGACATCAAATAGTACAAGGATAAGATTAGCAACAGATATATTATGGTATTATTAAACTACTACTTTGAGGAAAAGTTCTCATCACCCAGTTCCCATTATTTTACATAGTGAATTTAGCTATAAAAATGTAAAAAAAAGTAAAGTAATACCACCCATAGCCTCAATGGAGGGATAAGAAAGTCATCCCTCTCCCTAATTAATAATGCATTGAAGGACCACTGCCAAAACCTCTAGCAGTTTATAATACACAATTTTGTTTTTCTACATATCATAGGTTTACTGTATGTGGTTCCAATAATATTACTGACCTTTATATTGGCGACATGATCAAATATGTTCATGTAGTGTGTGATGGACTGGAAATGGGCCAATACAGTATTGGTGTGCATACGGAGCTTTGCGGTTGGGCAAGCCTCACACCGGTAATCAGAAAATACAGCAAGGCGATGTAGACCTGGTGGTGAAACGAAACATTGAACAGAGTTGCTCTTCAAAGATTGAGATTTTCTCAAATTAAAATGTCCTAGGTTACCTGAAATTATTGATTCCAGAAGTATTGTGAAGGTTGAGCCAAGTATGCATCACATAATGTTACATTGATGAGAAGTTTGTCAGGATGGATGGCTATGTGGTGGAGCAAAGCAAAGTGCAATGATGAAACTATATTATAAACTTACCAATTGGTTTTGTTGGGTCATAAGGTGGAAAGGTAGTTGCCGTATACATTTCTTTTTCACCATTCGCTTGGAATTCTTTGGCAGCATCTTTGAACATCTTCATTGCCTCCTCTTCACTCAACCCTTCTTCTGTCACCATTTCTTTTATTTCTTCCAGAATTGCAGGTTCCATACCCTCTTCCTCATTGGCAGACTCCTTATTTTCTTTCTTATTGGCAGGTTCTTTATTCCCTTCCTTAAGGGCAGGCTCCTCTTCTTTAGTGGCAGAATCTTTTTTCTCTTCCTTAGTGGCAGGCTCCTTATCTTCTTCCTTAGTGGCAGACTCCTTTTCCTCTTCCTTAGTGGCAGGCTCCTTATCTTCTTCCTTAGTGGCAGACTCCTTTTCCTCTTCCTTAGTGGCAAACTCCTTTTCCTCTTCCTTAGTGGCAGACTCCTTATCTTCTTCCTTAGTGGCAGACTCCTTGTCTCCTTCCTTACCAACTAACTCCTTGTCTTCTTTATTGGCAGGTTCCTTATCCTTGTCCTTACTGGCAGGCTTCTCATCCTCTTTCATATTGGCAGACTCACTCTCCTTACTTTGTTGCATCTTCATCTTCTTATATTTATTCTGGTTAAAAATATATTAATTTGTCAATATATTCAGTGTGCTTCATTAAGTGGCTAAGATGCTATAAATTAAGTTTTTTTCAAGTTACCCAATTTATGATTCATGACCTACAGATTGAAGGGATTCTGAAGCTCTATTTTAAAATGTGGCTGTACTCAAGTATACTTTTTAAAGACAATTACTTCATTATTTCAACTAAATAGCATGAACTTGTATATAAAGCAATAATGTTACCATGGTTGTTTCAATGGAGTGTAAATGATGTCAAGTGGAGAAAGGTTAAATGTACTGTGGCAGTTACCTAATGAACTACAGAAAACATTCCCAAACCTTTCTTTCATATGGAAAGATGGATAGTAACTGAGAGAGGCCCATTTTCTTCAGCTCCACTGATAACATTAATACACAAACCAAAATTACATAATACTGTACTGTACACATTTTATGAGAAAAACAAAGTCTTAGTTCAGTATGTAGTGTATCTGTACAAACTGTATCATTACTTCATACCCAACTAACATAACTCTTCACACAGTACAGTATTTAAGGCAGTGGCTTGTAAATATTTGACATAAAAAAAAAAAATGAACTAAAATATTAAATTTAAAATACCTTGAGATGTTCCGTTGATAGGCGATGTTCTTCTAACTGTAATCTATTGGTGAAAGGATGTTGACAGCAACGGTATTTCATGAATCGATCCATGACGATATGTTCACAAGAGGCCATATGTGCGTTCATACTGCCAACTATCTTGCATTGGCAGCGAGTGCAACGTGATGTTACCACTTTCTCTGTGCCTGCTTGTGCTTCAGCAATTTGTCGCTCACTGATTAGCTGTTACCACAGAAACAGAGCTTTTATTAATTCCAAGTTATAGTAACAATTCAATCTCTAAATAGGCTTCTGATACAGTTGGCAAACTGGAAGCTGCCAACTTCTCCAAATACGTGTTAGAAACACAGCATTACAACTATTGGAATAATATAAACATCACCTCTTGTACAATAAGTAGACAAGTGCATGAGTACATACTTACCTTAGCATTAATTTTGAGAAGATTGAAAACTTCATCTCCATGGTTGTGGTAAGCCTTAGATGACATGATGTGTTCCTTCCTTTGCAGATGAAATAAATACTCCTGCGGGCATTTATAGAGAAATAATGTATAGTAATATAACTTAAAGTTATGGTCATGGAATAAACCCATAAGCAATAACTGATGGCAATAAATTTTCTCTAATACCAAAATATATTTCTTGTCTGAGGGATGTAATGCTTATTTACAAAATCTAAAAACCATTTCAATTACCATATAATAATGACTTGCTACTTGCATAATATGTTTGAAATAACATCAAAATGTATAATATATATCATAATAATCCCTCCCATTATGTAAGAGTTACTGGTAATGTGTCAATATGGACAGTTGGGGGCAAAAATAGTCACCACATCCACAGTCATGAAGTACAGTATGTAAATGTAAAGCTTCACGGGCTCATAAACTAAAGAACTAGAGAAGCTTAATAATTCACCTTGTGGGTACAGTATTTCTGTATGGTGAGTATTGTTGTTCCATGATTAGCCGTTTATATTATTCTTCAAGAGGTGAAGACTATGCCTTCAACTGTACTGTATATCCTTGACACTTTAATGTTATATTTAGATTATCTATATAACTACTTACATTAGTATTTTAACTAAGATTCTGGCTATTGTTTATGCTAAAGTTAACATACATATTCTATCCTTTACTTCAGGCAAGTCAGAAATGTAAACTCAATCCAAACAATGTTAAAATTGTTGTGTGTTATGTAAGGACTAAGATTCAGCTAAATTCCTGTGGTAATCAACTTATGTAATGGTTAGAGAATGAGCGTACTGTACTTACATTACAAAAGTGGTATTTATCCACTTTACACATGAAGCACTTCAACGCCTCCACTGGATAATCCTGAAAAATTATTTTTCTCTGGTTATTTTTCTTTTGCTTTTTGTAAACATGAAATTAAACTGGTAGATTGGGGGTAATGGGTTGGCAGGTTGAGGGTATAAGGTTGGCAGGCCTGGAAAACCTCGACAAATAACCAGTGAAGCAAGCCAGATCAGTCCATTAATATCTACAGTATATCATATGAGATCATAACTCAAAGTACACAAGTTTGAAGAATTACCTCAAAACTATTCTGTCCAGTGTGTTTATCTTTACGAGGCCCTGTTGACTGGTCACTTCTTGAATCTCTGTGAATGTGAATATAATAATTACTTTGTTACAATTAAGAAAAATTATATCCTGACCTTAAATACTTATTGTTAGTACTGTCAATTAAGGATTTTATACTAATTCTCAACCAAAGATTCCTACTTTCATCTTCAAAAAAAATAAAAAGTTCAAGTATCATCACCACCATGTTCCCATTTTCATTTTCCGAGGGATGGGACACCCACGTTCTATAAAGAAATACAAACTTGATTATCAAGACAAACTGAGAAGGTAAAATGAAATGAATATCACGCACAATCATTCCAACCCAAGAAAGATAACACTATGTTGCACATCAAGCAAATTTAATGCAGTTGTTCTACTCCACAATTAATCATTCTCTTAACCTTAAAACCTTCCTCTCAGTTCAGCAATACATACCTACACTTCTCCAAGATAAATAAATGAATAAAAGCATTAATTACAGCAAAGGGAATTATTGAAGTTTCAGATGGTTGAGCAAAATAAGATTTCAGAATGCAAGATACTGCATAGAGTATGAAAAATTACCTTGTAATACTCACCAAGACGGCTACAATGTGTTGATACATGTACAGTATATATTGTTACTCTGTTATTCATACAGTGTCACTTCACCAGTTAGATCTGAAGTGAAATAATTTATGATGACTCTAAGGCTGGAGAATAAATATTAAGGCATGTTTAGGCACAGATTGCCATAAACAAAAATATGCCTGATTCAATCCTACTATATGAATGCTTCCTAGTGGTTAAGAATTCACCCTTATCAGTCACTGACAATGGGTGACAAAGTCCACCATATTTCATCTTCAACATATATTTCTCGGTTAAAAAACTAACCTGAAAAAGCCTGGGGCAAGACTGATGGAGGCTCGTGCTACTAAGCCATTCACATTCTCCATTCCCTGGTCAAGAAAGTTACCAACATACGATATATTACTTATGGGACACTCAGCCACCTTACCTGCTGAGGTAAGATAATAAAGAAGCTGCAATCTTGTCTTGTCAACTTGTGAAGAGACATTCATCTCAGACCAACACATTATGTAGGCTGGATGAAAGCTTACCTCTGCCTTGGGCCAACTGATGCTCTCTGGCCATCGGGAGTCCTGCCTCTCCTTGCTGCTCCTGATGACCCACTCCTTCCCTTCTGCTGGTTGTTGCCATAGTCCCTATAATTCCTAGTACCAGGCTGGGGTCTACCCAGCCTGGGCATCACTGGTCTCCTATATGGGTCATTGGCCATCATATGATGTCCAGTTGAATCATAAGAATCATGCGAATAACTGGAGTTGGACTGCTGAATTTGGTCCAAAAGCGAGGGAATTAGAGGAGGCTGGTACTGGTAGTCACGCTGAAGAGGGTTGTGTACTGGCAGTGATGGAGAATGTATCTGTCCTCTCCTTATACCATGACCTTCATCCTGTGGGAAACACTTGCTGCTCAGTGGCACATTCAGTCCCCCACACGGCCTCACCAAGAGGGAACTGCTCCCACCTTCCTCATTCAAGACACTCACAAACTTGGGCTTGGTAAAGATTGGAGCAAGAGAAGGAATAACCTTTTATTCCTATTAACCAATCACAATCACTCCACACCAAGATCCAAATTCTGGCAACTTGTAACAAAAATCCAACTCCAGTATTGTGAATAAAATAGAAACAAATTGCCCATCTCCAACAACCTACAACTTAAAAAATCCAAGTACTGTACTGGATTAAAGAATCATTATCAAACAGGATGATTAATTCTCAGCAAATCAACAGCAAATTTTTATCATATATCCCAACACACATTTTGCAGAGGAATGAGCAAGGTGGTGCACTATATGTACATACACCACCAAACAGACTTCAAGAGCTTCCTTATACAAGTGATTAAGATGATGTGTGTAGAATGAAGAGGCTACTCAGTAAACTTCCACACAAAGTATTTTTCATTTCCTTTCATGAACATCCATACTGAAAACCTCCAACAGATACTCCACCAATGGTGTAAGTAGATATTTCAACATATTTGAGGGCCAAGGTAGGGCTATACTCTTGTATGGGGGGTGCCACTGTGTAAACATGTTTACTAAACTTATGGTCATACTGGCTGGATACCAGTATATACTGCTCATGATAAATTGATTTCAAGATCATATCGATATAACAATAGAAGACTTAGCCAAAGAAGAAATATTGTGTGTGAGTAAATGGATATTATATCCCTAGCACACAAAACCACCATCTCACCATAATATCCATTAATCAGAAATATTGTGTCAGATTTCGAATACAGTATATCATTGTAACAAAAGAGAGATTAAATCATGGTAAAGTCCAACAATAATACAAGAGACACTACGACACAATAATATCCAAGATTTGACGAGGAGCCAATGGAAGGCCAAATGTGTGATTAGGGAGCCAACTCTCATAGGGTCCTTCAAGACAGTACATCCCAGCACTCCACTCCAGAAAACTTTACACTTCAGTGTTTTTACATTCCCATCAGCAAAGAGAGAAAGAAAATTAAAATCAGTAAACATGTAGTACATATTAAAGGAAGAGTGTCCTCAGAACACCAGAACACATTCCCTAATGCCTTGCAGTAAAATCTTGAGAAAGTCGACACCACAGCCAAAAAACATTTGCTTGTGTCAAGGGGCAAAAGAAATGTACATGTAGCACAAAGGAGTGGGCAGTGCCACACAGGCCCAAACATTATAACATGAAATGCTTACATATTTCTGAAATATAAGACAAATATTTACAGTAAGAAACTGCCAAGTACTAACTGGAAATATACGAGTTGCAGAACTGACATCGCCTACACTTCAAATAACTGAACATCAACATTTCAGTTAGTCAGGCAAGTCATTACAGTTATGCCTTAACACAGTATAAAATAAAATAATATTGGATGGCCAGTAATTCATGGAATACTAATCACACATCCACACAACAGATCCTGGAGTATCTATTTTTTTCAGAGATAAAACATAATCATATGCAAGACATGTTGATTAATTTAGTTTTAATAGATCTTTTCAACACAACGAGAATTGCACGGAGCTCCTCGATGATACAAGAATCTGTATGTCCCATTCAATGTATTTGATCATTCCACCTAATTAAAGATGTCTGGTCAGAATGATGTAGAGAAGATTTTTATAACACAAATGTAAGAGTAGACCTCCTGACGGTGTTTGGAGAAGAATTTCAAGCTCTAACTAACATAAAGCAAGCATATATTTTATGCATGCTTTAGGTAGTTGGAAGGTGAATTGCACATAAGATATCACATTCACACTTGTAAGACAATTTACAAGTGGCCTGTGAGTTCCTTGAGCATATTACTGTACTCTCAAACTACATTAGTTCATTTCTGTTCCTGAAATGATGCTGTACATATACAGTATGTAGTATCAATTGGCAAATCCTGTTAAGTCTCACATGGTCATACCCATGACAAAGTGTCCCAAGTTACTTCTCATTTTCATTTTGTGAGAAGCAAGATTTGGTCCAAGTATATTGTCATGTACAATATCTTTTTATTTAGTTCTTACTACGGGAAGAAAAACCTAACAAAACTGTGGAATTTGTTCTGTAAAAGACTCTTCCATGAAGAAATTCAAAGTAAAGGCACCATCATCTCAACAACATTAATTTTCTTCAAATATTATCAGGTGAATGGGAATTGGTGTATTACCACAGAACTATTTTTGCTTCTGTAGCTGGGGTCCTCAATGTTTCTATGTATCTCAAACAAAAATGGGAATGTTTTTTAGACACACTACTATACAGAGAATATCAAGTAGGCTTCTTGCTATAACCCTCACCTTTTTCAATAGCGAAACATTTAAAATAACATTTAACATTCTTACCATATCCATACACATCATCTTGTTTGGTGGCGACACCCCAAAGCTGGATATATCCTCCTCTTCTGAACCCTGAAAAGTTAACTTATTACAATGTGAAACAGTGCAGCTACCAACCAACTTCTCCTTGATGCCTCCACTAAGAGTCAAGTTCAAGTGTTCTAATAAGCTGTCAATACAAAATGGAAATTTTTCATTAATATTATATACTGTTTACTTGGTGTGGTATATATATATATATATATATATACTGTATACATTTCTCTTATCCTAGGCATCAATAGGCTATTGTTCATTCTTCATAGGAGAGGCTGTGGGAAGGCTGATAAGGACAGGATATGCATGAGGTTTTCTAAGATATTGGAACAGAGGAAGGAAGTCATCCACTGTGGGAAACATACTACTGTACTTAGGAAACCCATTACTGTACTCTAGTGGGATTCTGTTTGTTACAATGTTTGGAAGAATTAGAAAACTTTCATTTGCTTATAACAGATGACAATATTACAAGACTAAGATCCACTGAGTGAAAAATCATCCAAATATTTGATACTCATACCATACACACTCGATAAAGTTACTATGTTGGTAACATTCATCAGTCAACCCAACAGTGTTCTGGCTAAAGTCCCACAATTTTCAGGAATAATCACATATACTGTACTGTAGGAAGAGATTCTCCCTTCCAAACTTACTCCCAAAACAGAATTCAGAATGTTGAGGGCAAGTTTAGACTCTGGATTGCCCATCTGTGAGAGTTGGGTAACTGCTCCAATGATATCCACTGAGTTACGTCCTCTCTTCCTCTCTCCTCCAGACATTGTAGTCGTAATAGGCAGTCTTGGAGTAGGAAAGAGACCATCATCACTTCTTTCACCTCCCATTGTTGTTGTAGAAGGTGATAGATGTACACCTCTTTGTCCTGCTCTCATCATCTGACCACTGTAAACAATATTATTATTATTATTCCATAAATCTCTATTTGAGAATTGGCCTTGTACAGTATTTGTATAACATACACAAATAAATACCACTGGTGGACATTGTCAATTTAGAAACAAAACTGACCACACAGTAAAGTGTAACCTAAACATACCTCTGATAGGAAGCATCAGCATATGGTGAGCTGGCATAGATTCCAGCTCCAGTACCAGCCCTAGACATGCCACTGTTGTAGGAAGAGTCACTGACATAACCAGACGAGATATTTTGTGAGTACGGTGATGGAGAAGATGACAAGGAGGAACCGTAATCCACCGAAGTATTACTATATCTTGCACTGGAGCTACTGCTTGGTCTGTATCCACCACTGCTTTGACTGCTGACATAACCACCTCCATCTCTGTGACTGGAGGACATGTATCCACCACCACTGTTCACATAACCACCTCCTTCTCTATGGCTGGAAGTAGTATATCCACCACTGCTATGACTGCTCACATAACCACTTCCCTCTCTGTGACTGGATGAAGTAAATCCACCACTGCCCTGACTGCTGACATAGCCACCTCCATCAACGCTGCTACCCAGGCTATGGACGAGGTTTCCTCTCCTGTACCCGCTGGATGGCCTAAGAGTTAGTTAATTAAGGGGTTAGATATTAATGCCACACTGGAAGCTACCAATTCCTCTACAATGCATCACAAAATAAGCCAAGTAAGCCGAGGCAATTACTCTCTTGGCATATAAAGGAATCAGTAGCCTTTAACTTGACGACACTACAGTATTAATTAAATACTGATGCCATGTGCAACTAGTGCTCAGATGTACTTATCAATCTATTTCAATTTTCTTCCCAAATTTTCTTAATATTAATTCTCTTTACCTTCCCCTTACTCCCTCTCTAGTTATAACACACACACACACAATACTGTACACTGATGAATCATTTCCACTCACCGGTAGCCAACTGATGACCCTGACATTCTGAAAGGGAAGATATAGATAACTTTAGTTCCTTTGTGAACTATGAAACCTAGGGCCGTATGCAAGAACATTCACGGTGTATACGATGGTGTGGTACTGGTCCGACAGCTCTACTGTTTTTCTATGGAGCCATTATACCAGTACCACGCCATTGTATGCACCACAAATGTCCTGGTAGTCTGCTGTGGTCTAGGTTAGGTCAGTCTAATTTCAAAATCCCCACTTAGATGAGGCATTTGTGGAGGAAATGCCATAGAAGAAAATAATTTTAGAATGGGTCTAAATAAGTGGGTAATGAAGGTAGAAAAACCGTACGCAATAACGGTAATTCTTTTAATATTTACCAATATATTATGAAGGGTTAAGGTCATGTGCATAATTGCTTGTCTATTTATTTTTTTGGCATTAGTTTTAAAGTGCACCTTATTGTATGATAGATATTTTACTGTCATTACCCACTATTTTGGACTATTCTAAAACACTTTTCTTCCTCAAATGCCCCGTTTTCGAAATATTGTAGTAGTTTGTCCAGGTTAGGTCCCAGTTGTCTGTCCAGGTTAGGTCCCGGTAGTCTGCCCAGGTTAGGTCCCGGTAGTCTGCCCAGGTTAGGTCCCGGTAGTCTGCCCAGGTTAGGTCCCGGTAGTCTGATGCGGTCTACGTTAGGTTAGGGTGAGTCAGGCTAATTTTAACATTTGAATATGTTGGAAATGGAGCATTTGAGGTGGAAAGTCTATAAAAGAAAATAGTCTTAGAATGGTCTAAATAAGTGTGCAATGAAGGTAGAAAAACCGTACGCAATAACGGTAATTCTTTCAATATTTACCAAATTCTTCCAATAAATACCGAAAATCGTCTTACAATGGTCTAAATAAGTGGGTAATATAGGTAAAAAACCGTACCCAATAACGGCAAATCTTTGAGTATTTAGCTAACTAATAATTAATAATCCTGTTCTTACTTTAACACACACATGAACCAAAACACACTCACGTCCACTACAATAATAATTTCTTCTAACAAATCTACTACAACATTATTATTCTCACTCACATGGCCACTTGAAGATTAAATATCCACCTTCAACACAGTAATACAACCAATAATAATGTGTTAATCCAATAATATTAAGTAAATCACACAGAGCCACGTAGTTTCGCCAATATAATAATAATGGCATTAAGTGCAGTGTTGCCAGGTCTGCTTGACGACATTCCATTCCCTACTAACTTTATAGCAGGACTGACACTGTTATTTCAATTTCCCCTACCGAGCGGGCTCATTTTCCCTTACCTTCATGACGGTATTGTATATATAAAATTAACTAACATGTTTGCATATTCACATTAAACAAAATTATTACCACATCCAAGACTCTTTAATACTTCTATCATCTTATTTCTCGGGACCCTATCATATGCCTTGCTAAAATCAATGAATCACACATATAATTTAACATTTCTAAATTTTGCAAAGTCACACAGTACTTCTGTGCGCCTGCCTGGCACTTATTGACGTTACACCATAAAAGTAGAGATCCCTCGATAGTTGTCACATAACATTCTGTTTCCAGATTTGAAAACAAGGACTATTATAATAAGACGTCATCTGGTCGTCCAAGAGGAGGATTGGGGTACCAAGACCGTCTTGGGAGCGCTTGGTTTCAGTGACGAGAACTGACCAAATACGTAGAATCTGTGTTCTCGTCGTCCAGATACTATACGGATTGGGCAGAAACAAAAGAAAGTTTGTAAACAAAGTCGGGTCGGCGGTGGCAGCAACGGGGCGACGGCGGCGGCGGCGGCGAGGCGGCGGCAGCGACGACGACGACGACGACGACGAAAAAAAAAAAAAAATAAATAAAATAATAATAATTAAAAAAAAAAATAATAATAATAAAAAGTTAATTATTACAAAAAAAAAAAAATTAATAAAAAAGAAATATATATATATATATAAAAAATATATATTATTTAAAAAAAAAAAAAAAAACGACGGCGGTGGCGGCAGCGGCAACGGGGCGGCGGCGGCGGGGCCGCTGCAACGGGAACGGGGAGGCGGCGGTGACAGCGACGGCGGGGCGGCGGCGGCGGCGGCGGCGCCGACGACGACGAAAAAAATAATAATAATAATAATAATAAAAAATAATAATAATAATAATAAAAAAGTTAATTACAAAAAAAAAAAAAATTAATAAAAATAAATGTTAAAATATATATATATATGTTTTTATTTATACCATTGACAGCCTCCATGAATTCTTGCATAGAAAAGAAAATGGGTCATCAAGCACCGGGGTTTATGGTATACTATTGTCTAATACCTCCTCCTCGTATCCTGAGGTATTCGTTGGGTTTAACAGCCCTTCTACATGTTCTTTAAAGTTATTGTCACTCGGTCTTTCTTTATTTTCCACCTCCAAAGATCCTTTCCAATTAATTGATTTCCACAACAATTTACTGTCCTATGAGGGCAGTATCCTTGACCATGTTGGTTGTGCCACACTCCAGTCACCTACCTCGTTTTCTGTTTCTCTCGTACAACTCGTAGCCGCCTCCATGATAATGTCATATCCGATAGTTAAGGCCTCATCGATATCACTGTCCTGCCCCAGGATAGGGGGCCCCACACGGTTTATACACGGTCTCATACACATTACACACCACTGCAAAGTTCCATACGCTACAATTTTAATTCCAGTTTTCAGGGCATGTCCATGCTTCCTCCTACCTTCTCTCAACCTTTTAATAATGTTTTCTTTGACTGACTTCTACAAGACATTACTTCACAAGCACATTGTTTATCAGGCCTTGAACTCACATATATATATATATCATCTTCCTTTCTCCTCTTACCTCACACTTACCCATAGGATATACTTACATTTGCCAAATACTGTATTCAACTTCACTCCCCGTAAGGGAAGCATTGCCTGCAATATTCTAGGACCTGGTGTGAGAGGTAGACCTCCAGTTAGCTGGCAGAACAGAGTGGAAGAGTATGTGAGAGAGAGAAGTGTGAGGAGGGAGTGCTGGAACAGAGAAAACTGGACTCTTCTGCCCTGGCCACCCCTTTGGTGGGAGTTCCCTGAAGGAGCGAGGCGTCGGAGCTATAGATAGATGTGGACAGTACTTTAATGGTTTGGCGCCCCTTTTTGTGCTTGATGTCCCACCTCTCTAATCACCTTTTCACACTGAAGGCTGATTCTATCCAGAAATGAGGAATTCGGTATCCTCTACTGCACCCTGGCCTGTTCTGTCAATTTCTTTTTCTATTTCTCATTCGTTCTGGCCAGCTGGTGAGATCGCCCGTTGGCTCGAGGTACATGACCTTGAGCCAATTGTCCCCGTTTCTGTTGCATTCAACAAAACAGATTTCACCATCTCCCTGGCTCCCTTCTGTCAGTCCAGGCATCTGCATGGCTTCAGTCACCCAATCTCAGGTCTGCTCGGTCAGATAGTCAGGGGAACAACTTCACTTATGAAAGTTGGATTTTCTGCAATAAATCAATACAAATAGGGCTCTTGAGATTCCCTATTGAATTCTATACTTTCAAGTGATAATGATCTTGGTTGAAAGAAATGTTATTACAAATACATGAAACTGTCTTAATTGCAAAGATAAACTTTTATTAATACTGTATTGAAATCAGACACATAATCCAGTAGTATATTTCAAAGTAATAAAAACATTTTATCCTTTGAATGACATACAGTATGTAGTCACCAAACAGCTGCCAAATGGAGCTTGTAATAATGTCAGCAGTGAAATGAGGCTACTGATCTACCAAACTGTATCACAAATCAGGAGTCCCATTCTTAAACATCATTGCAGGTCCCTTCAGGGGGCAAGTTCTTGTGATCAAAATATAGGCCTATCGATACCTTCAAACAATGCTACAAAACTGGTCCCCCCTGCTCATAAACTGAGGTAGCTTGTTTCAAAACACAGTCTAAATGAATCGGTTACCTTCCAGAGTACTGTATCTTATATTATTCAATTTTGTGATATTGTATTTCCATATTATGGTGAATATTTTTATATAACTTATTAAAACTACACAAGGTCCTTTGAGCTTGTATAGCAAGCAGTAGACATGGAGTAAGGTGTATTGAAGAGAAGTTGTGGGACCTGGCGTGAGAGGCAGAACAAAGTAGAAGAGTATGTAAAGGTGAGAAATGTGAGGGGCAAAGTAGGGCTTGACCAAGTAAGGAGGGAGTGTTGTAACAGGGAAAACTGGAGACACTTCTGCCGCGGCCACCCCCTTGGAGGGAGTTCCGGAAGGGAACAAGGAGTCAGAGCTATAGATAAATAGATAGCAAGTAAAATTCAACACAGGACTACTTGTACCATTCATAAACAAAAATAGCAATTACTGTATAAACAATTAATACCAACATAAGAATAAACTTAAAACATGTCAATATGTCATCATAATAACAGAGATAACCATCAGACTGGTACTTACAAATTAAAACCTTAATTGTATTAATAAAATTAATTTGAACTATATCAGCGTGGAAAAACAAATCATACTTACACCTTTATAAAATGCGTATCTATATGTGAGGTGGTAAGTCAGGATGACATGAGGAAAGATGGTGGATTTTGTACAGGTGGGGTAAATAATCTCTCCTCGACAAAATACATTATACTGCTACACAAACTCCCTTTGGGGATTATTCTGGGGGCAAAGAGCTAATAGCCATTTTAAGGTGGCGGCACACAAGGCAAATCCCGATAACTTGCTACCGAGTTTTGCCACTAGTCCTACTAGCAAAAACTTGCTCATCCAACACACGGGAAATGTTATATTGTCGACTCTTGGTAGCAGCCTAGCGAGAGTAGCTAAAACAATTACAAAGCGTCCTGAGTATTGCCAACTCATGCCAAGTACTCGTCTGCCTCTATTGTTGGTCACTTGTGGATCAATATGTACCACAATTGGAAAACTGTACAGACATTGATGAATATTAGGAGTGGTTAGTAGTATTCCTACTACATATAGGACTCTAACGGCTATAGCCTACACCAGCAAACTAACAGTACGAGTGGCGAGGAGAGATTGAGGACGATTACGGCTCTTTATTCTGCTGCTGCACTGCGACATCACTGCAAAGACAAGGTGATTAAATATGCAACACATTTTACATAGCCTGTCTATATATATAGTATTATATTGACATATTTAACATTCACTATCGGTACTATATACCGTAATTATATAGGATTAATATGAAGTTCTTTTTAGACAACCATAATGGAGCACAGTGCATAGATTTCTGTGCTTGTAAACATTCACTACAAAGTAAATTTTTTATTTTCTCCAAGCAGTTTCTCACAAGAAAAATTCACAATACTGATTCCATACATACTGTAGATGGAGGGCATACTGTATTCCTGAGAACTAAGAGTGTATGGCTGATAGAGAAAAACTAATACAGTACTGTACAGTACAAGGGAACTTACGTCTTCCTGTGTTACAACCTTGAAGACACCATGCAGTCCCTTCTGACCTGAGGAGGACCTGTGCATGTCACTTCGATCCAGTAGACTGTCCATCTCCTCCTGGGTAAATACTGCAACACACGTTATGGTCCTTTATTAATATACAATACCCATAAAAAAAATCACTAGCACATTTATGTTACTTCACTCTAATTAGTATGTATCCGCGACCATATCATGCTCGCGACACATGACACACCCATGGGTGGTGGAAAATACCATTACGATTGAAAGCAGTTCATACCAGTTCACCAGACACAATATCCTTCAAATTCTGCTGACAACAGCGTGCAAGGAATGTTCCATGCTGAGCTCCTGCTTGCAAGATTAACCCTGTAATTACAGTATTTCTATGCTAATCTCTATGCTATAATCATCACCATATTGTCATCTTGTATATAGAGAAAGGGACAATATATATTTACTCACATTATTCTTGTATAAACTTGTATCTAACATGTATATATTTCATATATAAGCTAAGCATTATCAACACCATTGTTACAATCTGTCATGTACGATGGGTGTGGTACGTCAGTGAGGAGCGAGAGAGGAGAGGTGCAATTAACGCTCTGCCTTTGGCGAGAGAGGGGTTGTTATCGCCCTGCCCTGGGCGAGAAAGGATCTCCCTCCCTATTGTACTTATAATTGAACGACACGAAAGGTGTCTGATATAATCTGTAATCTTGTAACCTGATATACCTCAGTAAATAGAGACAGGTCCAAGCGTTTACTCTAAGCCACGAGTTGTTGAAGTTCCTCAAGTTGTCTAGCCGAGCAGCCCAGAGCTACTGAGGAAGGTCAAGGCCTGAATCTGGCTTTCCCACAGAGCCCTCAGAGAGTGTATGTTGTGTCGTTGTGTGCATTGCAGTCTTCCAAAATGTGTTTAATAGAATGGGGTGCTGTGTTGCATCCCAGACAGGCATCTGCAATGGTTTCATACAGCTTCATCTGATATGTCAGAAGGGCCGGGTGGTGGCTACTCCGTATCCTGGCCAGGTGGACTCTGTCCTCACAGGGTAGGGAGGATTCAAATGAGTGGATGTCAGGAGGTCGTGCATGCAGCTGGGTGTTGTTTTTGAGTGTTTAGATGGACCGTTGAGTGATTTGGGTGTTTCTGGAGACTGGTTTGGGTGGGCAGGGTTTTCTTGCTATGTAGTATCATGGGTGGTGTGGGTTTGTGGAAGCTACAGCAAGTGTTTGTGTGCCTCTCATGTCAAGATGATCCTTGATTTAGACGATTTTGGTTTCATGGTGTAAGTGGTCTGTGTCTGTGGGTGTGGTAGCTGTGCAGCCTCTAAACCTTGAGTAATTCCTCTTAGTTCCCTAGGCAGACGAAGAGTGGTAAGTGACAACGGGTGGTAAGTTACACCAGCCCATCTAGTAAGTGAGATTCCGGCAGATATATCCACAGGTGAGTAAGCCGAAGACTGAAGTGGACAACACCACGGGTACAAGAATAAATAAATAAAAAAATACTTGATGTTGGCCACAATAACAGTATAACCCTTTTTTCAAAGACCTTAAGTCTAAGTCTAGGTCAGAACTGATAAGTATAACCTCTCAAACCCACACATCTGCTTGGAAAGGGTTGTGAGGGAACCATTTGACTGGCCAAGGTATTTTATGAATCAGCCTTATTAGAAAAACGATGGCCATTTTAGTTGAAGATACCTAGACACATTATGTCTGATTGGGTATAAAGCATAATAAGGGGAACAATGGTACAGTGTTCCAGAATTAACCACTTGTTTAAATGAAAAATTGAGAGTGCCAGGAGACTGTTTCATTAGAGTTGTACAGTCGGCAAAAAAAGTTTCGTTACCATCCCTAAAACAGTGTGATGTAATGTTGGTACATCTGACTGGCGAGTGTCATACCTCCGCCACCCTCCGACCTCTATAAGTCCGTGCCCCTGGCCAATACCCCTCAGTGTGTCATGGGCAGCTAAGCAGGGATGACATCCTTTCAGACAGTGCTATATTTTCTGGGTACAGTATTTCAGGGTTGATCTTGTTCTAATCTATTCAAACGTATTTCCTTATGTTTAATACCGGTAATGAATAGTTAAATGGTAAGAGTTCTTTAACACTCAAAATTTAATTTAAAATCAGCTAAACTTTTGATATAAAAAAGTTGTCACTGCCTGGGCAATGACAATTCCCGTCCAGCATGTCCCGGATGACACGAGTCAACAGCTGCCCAGTCAGTGGAGTACCAACCCTACCGGGCTTACCCATGATAAAATTAATGTAGGGGTGGTAATGAAACATTTTTTGCCAACTGTACAGAAGAGGGGTGAGATAAGAGTGGTTTGGGGAGTTACTGTCCCTGAAGCGCATTAAAAACAAACTGCTCAGTAGGTTCCTTTATAAGGGCAATCAATAGTAAGACGCATACATCATAAGTCGAGGACTATCTAGAAATTCTTTATATTGCTCTCATCCAAATTAAAATAGATAGCACGTACCATTGCCAGTAGCAGTGCGGTGAATTCTGTCATGATCTTGTTCCTTCAGTAATGCTACCAGCTCCTCCTCATTCAAAGTCTTCTCAAATGAGCGATCACTCTGCCTCGCCTCCTTGAACTTTCCTGACTGAATGATTAGTTTCTCTAGTTTGCGTTTGGTCGCTGCACGCTCCACAACTTTTTCATCGATGGTTGCTGAAGTGATGAGACGCAACACTAACACTGGTGAGGTCTGACCAATCCGGTGACAACGGTCTTGTGCTTGGAGATCACTTTGTGGGTTCTGAAAGGATCAGATTATCCATTATTTTGACTTACAGAAATGCATGACTCATCATCTTTTCTAAGCTTCCTTGGTAAGTATATTGCCAAGCAAGCTTACCCACTATAAGTTGGTGTAGTCAGTCTTTTTCATTAACTTTGAAGAATCTGATCAATTAAGTTTACAAAGGTAAGGAACAGTAAATAACGAGCAAAGGTTAATTAAATGCAATAGGCATCATAATTAAATTGGAGACTTTGGTAATGGTTGGTTAAGAGAATGTACAAACATTATAATTATGATATATGCATACACATATGGAAGTAGTTTATTTTTTTACTGGTCAGTTATAGAGATTGTGTAAGGAGAGAACATCTCACACATATTAACATACGAAGCGGAATGAGCAAAATACAGAACGAAACACAAACAAATGATAACATTCAACTTAACTTACCCAGTCTGAGTCATATATGATGACAGTATCAGCTGTGGCTAGATTAATACCCAGTCCCCCAGCCCGAGTACTAATGAGGAAGAGGAAATATTCCGAGGTATCCTCGTTGAATTCACGGATGTCTTCCTGACGCACACCTAAGGAGCAGGACCCATCCAGTCGCTTGTATCTGGCCATGCAAACGTTATGGTTACTTTATAATTTCCAACACACCTGTTGCATATATCAATCTATATATATGTCTACCCACACTACTATCAGTTCTCATGTACCTCACCCTCTACCCACAGAACAGTTTTTAATAATACTGACAATAATTATGCCACCTTTCTTCTTTCTGCTCTCACCTGAACTGTGGCCTGAGGGAGAGGTAGTCTTCCAAAATGTCCAAGAGCTTTGTACTCTGTGAAAAGAGGAGGACACGGTGGTTGCGACGATGAAGTTCAGTCAAGAGTTGGTTCAGTACCTGTAGCTTCCCACACACATGCAGCAGTCCATCATCAATCTACAGAAAAAGTCAAAGGAACAGATACAAAGGGGATAATATTCAATAACAGTAATATAATAAACCAATAGATTCCCCAACTTGGTCATTAACCAAGGGCCATATGAGACATACTGGTCTAGTCAACAACAATCAATATAATGTCTCCATAGACTCTAAATGGAACCACTGCAATATTCTTTGTTTTAATCTATGCTAATGACCCATAATCATAGATGTGCAGTACTGTTTTTATGGTAAAGTGTCAATGCAGAGCTACAGTATACTAATTAGGCTTTGAACATAAAACTATTATTGTTCTTTACAAATACGATCAACCAAATATAATACTGAAGCCATTCTATATAAATGAATATGGGTACTAAACAAGACCAGTGCTGCGCAGGAACCACATTTACTATTCTGGATCCTCAGGTGAGAAAAAAAAATTGTCTGAGAATGCGAAGTCCTAGTTATCTACAGTAGGTAGAATGAGAGACAGAAGAGGAATGACAGAATAAACAAAGGACAGGAGGAGAGAAAAGTTCAGTAATATACTGTACTTCCCCTGAAGGAAGAGTAGAATGAACAAAGAGATAAATAAAATTCAAGAGAGTACAGTACAAACCTTATATGAGCCATCCTCATTTAATGGATAGTTAACAAGATATGGGTGGTTGACTATCCGTCTACATTGCGCCATTTGGTTCTGCAGACGTACCCGCAGCACAGATGTTTTCAGTACTTTCTCTCTGAAAACAAATCTCAATATAAGAAAATGCTTTGACTGGCCTTTTTACATTCTACACACAACCACATACATCTCCCAATAACACAACAAACATTCTATGAGGACCTTGTGAGAAAGCCCAGTCCTGGCCATGGTCTTTCTCAGGGACTCAGGCCTGTTTAACCAGACAGCCTAAGGCACTTCAACACCTTGTTAGAGAAAAAGATTAATTTTAAATGTTAAAAAATGCAACTCACATGGTTGGTTTCTCTTGACGCTTCTGAATGATGTCCAGAAACTTCTCCAATTTCTTAGGAGAACATTCAGCATTTCCATCATCCAAGAATACTGAGTAGTCAAACTCTTGTTTTGATCGTCTCTTGGGTCGACCTCTCTCGTCATACTCTGTCTCTTCGGACTCCTTGACTTTACCATGCTGTGAAAACAAAAAGTTATTTATACACCAATCATTAGAACTGTGTCAATAATCACAGTTCTTTTCCAATTGCAACATACTTGTGAATTAACTGCAAATACATGGTCATGAACAGTACAGCCTTGAAATAAGAAGACATGACATTAGCTCCTTCCACTAGAACAATTTTGAGCAAAATGAGCCTATTGGATACCTGGTCATCTTATATACACCATATTGTAAGATATTTGAATAATTAGTTGGAAAGCTGTCACTCCTATGCCCTCACAGCTATACATAGGGAAAGAGATATCCCACTCACCTTAAGTGCTTCAAAGTGCTCAAAATTCATGGTGAGTGTAGCTTCATAGAGTTCAGCCTGAAGTGGTGTCATTGGAGTGTATACCAACAACTCTTTCTTGGGAGGAATATCTAAGTCAACGTCCTTCTTCACACGACGCAGGAAAAATGGACTCAGGATCTGTGAATATAACATACTTGTTGTACTATACCTTAAACCAAATATTATAAAATGATTATAAAAATAACATTTCACTTGCTGAATCCAGGAATATAATTTCTTTTGAGGATACCAAAGGTGGATTGAGAGATATGGACAATGCTAAAAATATTTCAAGTTACAAAATAATATGAAGGCCATTCTGGAAAGTTACTTCTCCAAATGGAATGTCACAGTTGGGATTTATAAACTTTCTATAGTATTAGAATTGTTATATCTTGTATACACAAAAACCAATACAATCCATTCTTATTTCCAAAAGATAATATTTATAAACACAAAAAATGTCCACCATCAGCCACCATAACTTACTTTCATCATTGTAATGATAACCTGTTTCTCTCTCTCCTGCTGTATTATCTTCTGGTTACTCCCATCCTCTGCCATTTCACTGATGTTAAACCATGACTCAAACACATCCAGGGAGTCAAAGATGTCTGGCATGAGAAAGTTAAGGAGTGCCCAGAGCTCAGCCAGGTTGTTTTGGAGTGGTGTTCCAGTCAGCAGGAGTCGGTTCGTTGATGGGTATGTATTAAGGGACCTGTCGCCAGTCAAAACAAAAGATTAGTGGATGTGTTGAGGGCCCAAGGTGGACAGGAGAGGGGTTACAATATCTTGAATACTAATCATGAGTAAAGGAGTAATAACCACACTGTCGAACAAAAAGTTTATTCCTACTCACTGGGTCAAACGACATTTGTAGTTTTTGAGTCTGTGTGCTTCATCAACACAAATGTAGCGCCATTGGAACCGGTTTAGTTGCTTGGTGTCCTTTATTGCTACCTGTCACGACATCAAGGTATGGGGTTACCCAGTGTGAACCTTGAGGACATTAACTAACAGCATTTTAAGTATTTTGCTTCTCATGACTTATGCTTGTACATAGACTTATGATGAATCCAGATAGAAAGGGTTCACTTGATATCCCTCAAAAAATGTGATAACAGTGATCTTTCCCACACAACTATAAGGGCACTGAAAAGCCTACACCAAAATAAACAATAAAGTGATAAGATTACAGATTCTCATGACACCTTAACACCTACCTCATATGATGTGATAACAACTGGGAAGATGGGATTAGACACACCCGACACTGTTCCCTGCTTATGGATCTTACTCCGCTTCTTTATCCGCTCATGCTCAGGTCCGTGGTACAGCAATGTGGGGATCTAATGGCACAGCAGTAGCTTTATGAAATACTGTACTTTCTCATCTTGAAGGCATAATGTTACAAGTATAAAATCTGGACCATGGCAACACAGAACAAATTCATATACCTGACATGCATTTTCCTCCTTACTCAAAACTATGGGGTTACAAAAATAGAAGCATTTTCAGCTTTTTTTGTGCTTCAGATTACACAATATACAATGATTGTTCTCTGACTTTGAGATGAAAGTACTGAATAAGATCAACAGCAGATATGTGCGGAGAATCTTAAGAATGAACTTTATCCTGTCACAAACTAATTCACTCTTCCCACTTCTCATTTACCTCTTGTTGCAGAATACATCAAACCCAATATAACACACACAATAAAAAAAAAAACACGAGAAGAATGACACTGTGTAGAATCAAGAAAATGGCTTTGTCCTACAACACGCTAATTCGCTCTTCCCACTTCCAATCAGGGGTGCAGAATAAGATTTTTAAAATTCCAACTCTGACTCCAGGAATTTTTAAGGTTATGACTCCAACCACCCCCCCCCCCCCCATTTCCCTTCACCAGTACAGTACTGGGCTAACCATTAGTTCACATTATCATAAATTAGTTCATATATTAATATATAATACATGAGGTGGTATCACATTTCTTTCACTGACATCATTTGCTATTTATACGATATAAATCAGTGAACTACAGGGTAATTCATTCCAAACATCATGAAGTACAGTAAAATAATAATTAAATGACTAGAATCAATATTTCCACAAAAACTTTGCATAACAGCTTCCACAAAGGCTATTTTTTCCCACAAGTTAATGGAAATTTTCTGACACTAGCCTATTTTTCACCTCAAGTACCTTACACGAGAACTGATCATATAAAGGAGTAGGAGTTAGATATATTTTTACAGACTCAGCCCAAAAAGCATCCAACTCCACACCCCAGCTTCCTATTTATCTCTTCTTGCCCAATATATCAATCACAATGTAACCTACATATTACAAAACTGATAAGAGAAGAATGAGCTTACCTGAGGAGCAAACCATTTGAACTCAGACATCCAGTTGCCTAATGTTGATAGGGGCCCCACTACTAGGAAGGGTCCCGGTACACCATGGTCTATCAGGTGGCATAATAAGGCAATGGTCTGTATGGTCTTACCTAAACCCATCTCATCTCCCAGAATCCCATTAATGCCATTCTCAAAGAGGGCCTGTAGGGATGGTAAACAATTTGATGTAATAACAATACACTTCATAATAAATGTAACCCATACCATGCTGGGTCCATATACAGCAGCCCCTCGATATAAATTCATCAAATTTAGCACTTTCTATTTAACATAGGCTCAGTAAATCCCTTAATTAGTATGGTTATGAATACCAGAAGCCTGGGAAAACACTTGGTCTTCAATGAATGACAGTGTGTAAAATGAAGGGGTAGTTACAAGTATCTATTCATTGTACATGTATATTGAGAGGGCTACAGTATTTGCAGATAGGGGTGTAATCAGTGTAAGGCCAATAAATATAAGGATTCAAAATATAAACACACCTGTAGCCAGGAGAACCCATCCAACTGGTAGGGTCTCATGGTACCATTCTGGAAGAGGCGAGGCTGCTGCCCTCTCTCAATGTTTACCTCCTCACCCACATTATCAGGACGCTTTTCCTCTGCCTTTGCTCGTACCACCTGCAAAATTAAATCATATGAACAGCCATTCAGTTCTGTTACTACCACTTTCTCTTTTCCTTCAGTGACCTTGTTCTGAACTCCTCTCAACCAATCTATTCATTATATACATCAATGATCTCTTGTACAGTATTTAAAACTTAAATAATTCACCAACTTTTAAAGGGTTTAGATCAATACACTTAGACTAAGGCCAGAGAACTTTAAATGCCACTAGAGAGCAACTACAGAACAATGGTTAAGGACCTATCCCATTATGACTCACATCGGAATCAATAACATCAGCAATCTTGTAAGACTGATGACGTGCCCTCTTACTGGCACTGCTCTCACCAGTATTTCTTCCCCGACGCTTCCTCTTGTTACCTGTTGACTCCTGGGAGCTACAATCTGTAACATCACTGCTGTTAGTGACACCATTTGCCTATAAATATCAACAATGGTTTCTGTCCTTACCATGAAACTTTCCAGATTACATGATATAAGAAAGTAAATTCATTAATCATCAAGATGAATGTAATTGTTCTCATACATATACCTCTCCACCTAACACACCAGTCTCATTTACTGTCCTTTTTTGTAACACTCTCACTCTCCATTTGTCCAAACCACATCAAGATGCACTTCTTCACACTCACCTGAAGAAGTTGTGTTGCTTCCCTGACTGCTGTCACTTTTATCTGACCTAAACCAGAAAAAAAAAAAAAACAATCATATACCGGTACACAAAAATCAAGTTGAAAATATTCTGGTATGAGGTTCGGAAAATTACTCCGGTAAAGTATATAAAGGCATGAAGTTAACAATTTACCCTCCACCCAGAAAAGTTTGGTACAGATAAAGGCTGGGGAAGATGAATGAAAACAAACTTTCATGACGATACCTTTTCTTTTTTTGCACTTTGGTAGCAGCCTTTTGTGTCTCAATTTGCTTCAAAAGAAATTGACTGTAGAACTCCGATTTGGTGAGCAGATGCATTAGTCGCTTGTGTCTGCAACATCAGAGTGTAAACAATATATATTACAGGGAACAGTGTAATGTGAAATACTATAATAAAACTGTTACTTCAACTCTATGATAGCCATATGATTTTTCTAAGCTTTTATACAGAGCATACATGTACAATTGTCTGCACTTATAATTGGGACAGGACTAGAGGACTAACAAGGCTGACTGTACTAGTTATAAGTGCTGGCAACTGTACTTATAATGAAAAACTCGTGTTAAACCATTTTTTCTCTTACATGTGAATACCAACAATAGGTGCTAAGGAAAGCTTAAATGATATAACACAATAGAACAATGCATTCCATCTTTGTTTACAACATACTGTTATCACCTCACCAACTGCAGCAGGCTGAGAGACTCACCTCTGTTCTTGTAGCTCCTTTTCACATTGATATTTCTCTTCTATCTGCTTCTTCAACTTTTCCTCCTCCTTTTCATTGACCTTCTCCAACACTTCTTCCTCCTTCTTCATCTCTGCTGTCAGCAGGCTTCCCTCTAGTCCATTGTACATGCTGCCTTCATCCTCTGGGAAACATTATACACAATAGTTTCCTGAGATTCCAAAATTATACAATGGACCTGTTATTATTACAGTAGTACAGTACCCTGATTAACCCTGGTCCCATCTTTCTGAGATTTGCTTCTGTAGTCCAGGCATATAGGACCAGCCCTTCCTTTATTTTAATTTGCTTTTTTCACCCCGACCAGAGCGTACTGGGGGCCTGTGGGGCAGGAGGCCATTCTGCCCAGGGAGAACATCAACAACTCTTAAATCAATTATGATCAATACATGACTCCATATTTTGGGGATAAATATTATACCCATGAAAAATTAGTACAGTACAGTAGTGTAATAGAAAAGTGAATTAGAGTATATAGTACCTGTAGTATGTACAGCTTCTTCTGTGAAGATAACCACTCTACCATTCTCCTCTGGAAGGGCAGGAGACACACCAGGTTCTTGTAGCTCCTTTTCACATTGATATTCCTTTTTTATCTGCTTCTTCAACTTTTCCTCCTCCTTTTCATTGACCTTCTCCAACACTTCTTCCTCCTTCTTCATCTCTGCTGTCAGCAGGCTTCCCTCTAGTCCATTGTACATGCTGCCTTCATCCTCTGGGAAACATTATACACAATAGTTTCCTGAGATTCCAAAATTATTCAATGGACCTGTTATTATTACAGTAGTACAGTACCCTGATTAACCCTGGTCCCATCTTTCTGAGATTTGCTTCTGTAGTCCAGGCATATAGGACCAGCCCTTCCTTTATTTTAATTTGCTTTTTTCACTGCAACCAGAGCGTACTGGGGGCCTGTGGGGCAGGAGGCCATTCTGCCCAGGGAGAACATCAACAACTCTTAACCCTTAGAGACCGGCTGACGTGATATACCGTCAGTACGTGCAGTCCGGCTGACGAGTTATACTGTCATAGCTATTTCCCGCCATTTAGGGCTATGTAGGGGTGGTTTTTCTTGTCAGCGGGCTAGTAAACACAATCACAATATCAATCCGCTATCCACTCAGTTGCTTCTTGGACCTCACGATGTGTGGGCTATTTTTAAGTATTTGCCCTTGTCCGAATTTGTGCTCTAACCATCGTAAGACAATACCGTAGTGAATATTTGTATGTGACAGTGATACCATGATATTCCTACAAGGTTACAAATTATTTTTTTAGAATATAGATCATGACACACGATACATAATGGTAGTAATAAGAAAATAACACCACAAATACACTCCAGGCAGGTGCGAGTGATAGTAAATATACGTGTTTCCTACGGTACAAATCAGTTTGTTTATAATTTTCTACGTGACAGTTACATGATGATATATTCCTACAAGTGTTCATACTATATTTGAGGCGCGTGGTGACATAGGGAGCTAAGCGCCGAAAATAAAAAACGGAGAAAAACGCGATCAAAGTTTTGCGACTTTCAGAATGTGATATCTCCGGAACGGATTAAGATAGAAAGCTCATTTATGTCTTAAATGAAAGCTTAGGATGTCTACTTTAAATCTGCCATAATATTTAGCTTGTTATCTTAACACTTTCTGAAAGAGCAAACTAACATGACGCTTAGTTCCCGCTCCTGACTCACTGGGGACGCGACAGACCCGCACATGTTAAGGGCGATTTTACCTTCTCTTTTCCGTCATTTTCGACCTTGTTGGTGTCGGCGTTTAGTACTGGCGGTTACAATCTCTGGAACTAGAGGCTTGGGAGAAGATAAAGCTATAATGGTACTTTGTTCTGCTTCCCACTTCAATGTGGGACAAGAGAAAATCTGGCGTTTAGTTCCTGGGTTGAGACCCGGTGCGCCATGACAAACCTTCATACGCCGCGGCCGATATACACTTCTCTTTCCCGCGATTTTCGACTATGTTGTAGTTGTCGGATGGTTCAGGCAGTTACATCCTTGGAAAGTAGAGGCTTTGGGGAAGAACATGATGTACTTAACTCAATTTCGACCTGGGTGGCGCTTAGCTCCCTATGTCACCACGCGCCTCATTTAGTGTTGTAATCATAACATACGATACATAATAGTAGTAACAAGAGTGAGTAAATAAGGGAGTTTCACGGGCAACTGAACAACCATACCGCAGTCACGCGTCGAGTTAAACATAGTGGCGAATCACGCACAAACATGGTCCACTTCAACTCGCCCTATCTCCGTAACTACACATCGTAGAGCCCTCCAGATGGTACCATTCGATAGAGGAAGAGTTGAAAGTACGGTATGTAAGAAACAATATTGAAGTCAGTACACTATATAGGTTAAGAGTGAGAGCATTGTGAATATAGGGGAAATCGAGGAATTTTGCAGCTACCGGCGGGGCAAAATGTTGAGGCAAGCTAACCTGTTCCCGGTCTCTAGGGGTTAAATCAATTATGATCAATACATGACTCCATATTTTGTTGATAAATATCATACTCATGAAAAAAGAAGTATAGGACAGTAGTGTAATAGAAAAGTGAATTAGAGTATATAGTACCTGTAGTATGTACAGCTTCTTCTGTGAACATGACCACTCTACCATTCTCCTCTGGAAGGGCAGGAGACACACCAGGTCGAGTGGGGGACAAGGACGTCTCAACGTGTTGTCCTGAAATCATTATGTTGGCAGTTATTAACATTCCAAACCTAAAGCGTCCCAGTTATTTATGGGGTTAGTTTTAATAATGTTTAGGGGAGCTTATCTTGTTGGCACTTTAGAAGGCTACATTTTTTCCTAACTATGCCAGAAAACAGACTTCCTCAATGGCACTAATAGAGGATCTGATGCTTGGCAGTTTGGAGGAATCGGAGACCTTTAAATTCATAAACAAAAGAATCTCCCATTTATGCAGACATACAAAGACCCATGCTTTGAAATCTTTTAGGCTACTCATATTGCTCTGACCTCAACTAACCTGGCATTTCATTGAACTTCAATTGACATTCTGGGAGAGAGCTGGAGGAATCTTCCGTCACACCGAGAACAGAAGCCATCTGTAAATTATTATGCAACAGATTAGCAAAATAGAATATCTATCAATACCCATATGGCTTATAAAATACCATTAATTTTTTTGTCAGTCAAAATTATTACTACCGTTATCTACATAAAAAAAAACTTTTTTTCACTGAACAGTCAAGAGTTTAATAAATAATCTCAACACACACTGTAGGCCGTATTCAATAACATTATTTTGTGGTGTATACATATTACATGGTGTGGTACCGGTATGATGGGTCAATTCCACAGTCGTTTGTAACTACACAAACGAAAGAATATTGGCCGTGTTAATGACTTATGCGTAAATTATGGTAAATATTGAATGAATTACCGTTATTGCATACGGTTTTTCTACCTTTATTACCCACTAATTTAGACCAGTCTAAGACTATATTCTTCTATGGCATTTCCTCCACAAATGCCTCATTTCCAAGATATTCAAATTAGCCTGACCTAGACCACATCAGACTACCGGGAAATCATCGTGGTGATAAAGTAAAATAAATGACTGGGGCAAAATACTGGGACCCAGCCGGATCTGGCAACACTGCTGCAAAACGGTAATTCTTTCAATAAATACCTAATTATTTAATGAATTTGGTGAGTAAACTATACAGTGATCATTATTATATAACTGTTGGATAGATTATGTGAATGTGGATACGCAGCTTTTGGAAAATAATGAAGCCTTACAAGTGAGGTTGGTTGGGAAGCTAACAAACCAATACCACTGTGGAATCGGCTCCAGGACTCTATTGTTTATCTATTCAGTCATCGTACCAGCACCACGCCATCGTATACACCACCGACGTTCTTGAATATGGCCCACACACACGAAAAAAAAAAAAACTAATTTCCTGACACTCTTTATAATCAATATAATTACCTTTTCGGTCGACAATAGCTTTGGGGAATCTTCAAGTTAAATAATGACTCTGTTTCCAAGCTACAACAATACCACCATTAATATAACGTTGTTTATTTAAAGCTGCTACAAACCAAGGCTTCCTCAGGATTCAGGAAGGTTGAAGCAGTGAGTGAACTTCCGCGGTCCCGCCAAAAGTTGACTAAATTATCTCGTCTTGGATTGCGTACTTTATATCATATGTATCGTGTCATTAATCAGATTTTCTTGATTTGTCATTAGATATAATCAGTAAACAAGTATCTTTTTAACTATGTATATACTATAGCAATTTATTCCGTTTTTAAGGAGAATTATTTGCATTATAATAGTAAGACTGTCTATAGAGTAGAAACAGGTTGTGTGGCTGTTGTGAATGTCCTGCAGACAGTTGGCTTCTGATTGGTCCAGCTAACACTTTATATAATAATACAGTAATAGGAGTATCTATGATTGGTGGATGTGCTTGGGATATTTTCGAGGCCCAGGAAATTACACATTTTTATTGGAAAATTTTTGGCATGGTGATTGTGCTTGACGTCATACGGTTAGGTTAGGTTATGTATGATGAAGAGAAGGAGATGGAGATAAAAATAGACCAACCATAGACGCACTTACCGGACCAGTTAGAGACGTCAGACGCAATCAGAAGCCAACTGTGAACAAGTCCTTGCGAGGTGCCAGCTGACTGTTGACTGGTTGAGTGTACTTGAGTCAATCCGCTCTCCATCGCAACCCAGATATCGATCACAGAATTTTGTTCAAACCTGTTTATGTGTTGTTACGTCATGTCATGTCATGGCGGTAGTCTTTTATATTAATGTTTGATAGGCCTCGGGTTTTATGTAGCAATGAATAAAGCAAAGTATAACAGTATAATTATATAGTACTACATGTAAGCCTAGTCAGCAGTACCATAATAATTAATTATAATTGACTTGTATGGGAGACTGGGAGTAGTAGGCTATAATATCATTAATACTTGTACTGGCTGTGGTAATACGGGTTAACAGTATTATGTTACAGAAATATACAACAGTTTAGTACTCAGGAATGTCTAGACAGAGTTATAAGTTTCAATTAAATTAGTCAGCAATATGTTTTGCTCGGTATCCAATGACGACTGCCACGTTCAATAGTTGCAACTTGCTGCAAGCTGGCAGCTCAAATCATGCAGCTATGGAGGTTGCAATGGTTACTGTATATATGGATGATGATGATGATGATGATGTACAGCAGAGAAAAGAAGGATGTGTTAAGGTCAGAAAGCCTGCGTTTTAATGATATTACCATCCATTCCGACTTTATCACTTCATGCACAAGTTTTTTTTCCCTCGTTTATATTCCTGATCTGAGAATCTGCCAACTGTTCATGTATTTTAATTTTCTTTAGGTTTTCAATTTCTTATGTTTAGTCTTTAAGCTTCTAGCCGCGTTCTAGGTTTCAACATGGAGGACTGGGGTTGACCACTACCGACTCCTCTCTTCAAAATATCCTCTATATAACGTAATTATAAGCTTTATTCTGTTCATCATTACTCATAGATAATGGTTATTGATTATTGCAGCCTTTTAACCTAACAGAATACTTTAGGGAATATAATATAAGCGAGAAATAGATGATTTTACTAACGTTTTTTCTCTTGTTTTTCAAAATTTCATCGCCTTTTTGTGATATATAAGCCTAGGTAGAGTAAACCATGACCGATACTCCAGAAAATTGGAAGTAACTTAGTCCTTCAAATATTGCCACGAAACACATACACACACCTATAATGGAAGGAGCTTGTTTCATGGCAATTAGTTAGGAGGAATCAGAAGCCTCTACTTTTCATGTATGTACGCTCGCAAGCTCCTTAACTTAAAGCACAGGAGTTATAGAGAAAAAAACCACACCTAATATTATGACTCATTTATTTCGAGAGGTAAATAATACAACAGTAAAGGGAGCACTAGTTGACACCACACACACACACTCACTCACACACTCACTCACTCACTCAGTTAAAGGACCCTATGATCGTGTATGAAAATTGGAGACTTCTGATTCCTCCTGACCATGCATGACACGAAACAAGCTCCTTCCATAATAGGTGTGTGTGTGTTTGTGTGTGTGTGTGTGTGTGTTTCGTGACAATATTATTATGAAGGACTTTTTTTATCTCCAATTTTCTGACTACATCACAGGGTCCCTGAACAACACTCTGTTTTTTTTTTTTTCTTTCGGGAACTGGTATTCATAATAGTTTGTTTATTAGGTTTGTTTTGGTGGTGACGTCACATTCCGTCGACCAATCAGCGAATCTCAGTCAGAATATCATGTTTTGTTTATGTTTGGACCAATCAGGAACTCAGCCTTGATATTATATAGAGCCTAATGCAAGAAGAGAGAGAGAGAGAGAGAGAGAGAGAGAGAGAGAGAGAGAGAGAGAGAGAGAGAGAGAGAGAGAGAGAGCGAGAGAGAAATAGATAGATAGATAGATAGATAGATAGAGAGAGAGAGAGAGAGAGAGAGAGAGAGAGAGAGAGAGAGAGAGAGAGAGAGAGAGAGAGAGAGAGAGAGAGAGAGAATATATCCTATTTATTTCCTTCTCCGCCGGCACATGACCCAAACTGGTTGTTATAATCATTATTATTATTATTATCATTCAATTTTTTTTTACAATCAATAAATATTAATAACATTATATTTTCAATCAGTTTACACAATCATTCATTATTACTATTATTATATATTCAATCATTTTACACAATCATTCATTATTATAGTTATATTTCCAATCAGTTTATTCAATCAATCCCTCATTCATTATTATTATTTTATTTCCAATCAGTTTTTACAATCATATATTTCCAATAAGTTTCAGCAATCAATTACTCATACAGTATTTCCATCAGTTTAAATAATCTAACATTCACTAGTATTATTATATTTCCCATCAGTATATTCAAACATATATCATTACATTTCTAAAAAAAAATGACAATAATGCATTATTATCTTATTTCCAATCATTTTACACATTCTGTTATTACCGGTATTATTATTATCATTATTATTATCAATAATAATATTATTTTATTTCCAGTCATTTTACGCAATCAAACATTATTATTAGTAGTAGTAGTATTATTGTTATTGTTATTATTATTATTATTATTATTATTATTATTTTAATCTATATCATCTATATATCTTTCGTAATATTATATTCATTATTATTATATTTCCAATCAGTTTACCAAATCAATCAATCAGTCCTTCATTCAAATACATTTATTCTTGGATTGGTTATATTGTCACCACAACCCCTACGTACATTATACCAGCAAAAATTAATAACAAATTTATACTGTATAATTATAATAAAATGAACTATCGGTAAATAAAAATAAAATCACAATGTTACAGAATACAAAATAAAATATATTAACACCATATTATTCTCTGTTACATATAAACATTACATAACAATATTCTCTATTACATAACGAATGAAATAATAACACATTTCTCTATTACATAACAAACTAGAATTTAACACACTTCCATTTCAAAACTATATAACCACAACTTAACACAAACAATTCTAATACATAACGAACCTAATAAAAATAATAATAACACAATTCTCTATTACATAACTAACTAAGATAAAAAATATTCTGTTATACATCCAACCAAATATTTGCACAATTTTTTGATAGAATTTAAAAAGTGTGAAAAAATAAATAAATAAATAATAATAAACAATGGACCCTGTGTGTGATATAGTTAGAAAGTTGAAGGTTAATAAACACACACACACACACACACACACACACACCAGTCAGGAAGGAGCTTGTTTGTTGTTTTGTGGCATGCATGGTCAGGAGGAATCAGAAGCCTCCAATTCCCACACACGATCACAGGGTCCTTGATAATGAATGAAAAATGATGGTGGAAATAATAAATGGAAATAAATAGATAAATAATGAATAATAACAAGACAAATGAAATAAATGAGTGGAGGTGAAGACGTAGAAAATTATGATGAAAGAGGAGAAGGGCCCTGTGATAGTGTATGTAGGAATTGGAGGCTTCTGATTCCTCCTAACTATGCCACGAAACAAGCTCCTTCAACAGAGGTACATGATGGTGTTTCGTGGCAATATTTGAAGGACTCATTTACCTCCAATTTACAGACTACATCACGGGGTCCCTTGCAGGATTGTAGGATATATTATAATAGGATAGGATGAAGGATTGAGGGAGGGATGTGAGGTGAGGACGAAGGAAGGAAAGGATGAATTCAATAATAATAATTAAGAAGGGAAACATGAAGAAAAATGAGTGAACGGAATATACAGAAGGAAGGAAAAGAAGAGTATTTATAGGTAAGGGTG
>JAWZYT010002840.1:0-2500 GCA_034508575.1 Petrolisthes manimaculis | reverse complement strand
GAAGGGAGAGAGGTAAGGAAGGAAGGGAGGAAAGTAAGGAAGAGAGAGAGAAACCGAAGGAAAGGAGAGAGGAAAGGAAGGAAGAGAGAAAGGAAGGAAGAGAGAAAGAAAGGAAGGAAGGAAGAGAGGAGAGAGGAAAGGAAGGAAGCGAAGGAAGAAATACAAGAAATACAAAATATTACAAATAAATACAAACATCAACACATCAATTGGTTTATTATTGTTTATTATAATTATTGTTTGCTATTATTGTTTATTGTTATTGTTTATTATCATATTGTTTGTTATTATTGTTTATTGCTTTTGTTTATTATAATTATTGTTTATTGTTATTGTTTACTATTATTATTGTTTGTATTTCACGAGCTAAGCGAGTCTTCAAAAATTTCAAACATATTTCCTTTCCTTGATTTTGGAAAGCTTTTTTTCATTTTCCTTTCTTTCGTAGCCAAGCACCTCACAAGTAACGAGCCATACCAGCTTCGTGTGTGGCCAACTGTACATACCAGAAATCAACATCAAACTAATCAATGAAAGAAAAAAAAAAGATTCAAATTGTGATTTCTTCCAATAAAAACGTATAACCTATAATGATTAAAAGGAAAATATTGCCATAGAAACTTTAATGATCAACAGTGACCATTTTCAACTCCATTCACCTTTCCAAAATTATTATTGTTTATTATTATTAATTGTTTACATATTTTGAAATGTTTACTTTTTAAGCTGTGTTTATGAGGGGATAGGGGGTGTCAGAAGGGAATAGGGGAGGAGGGTAGGGGGTGTCAGAAGGGGGTAGGGAGGAGGGTAGGGGGTGTCAGAAGGGAGTAGGTGGGATGAGTTATCGTAACCACTACTACTACTATTCCCACTACCACTACTACTACTACTATCAACACCATCACCACCAACACTACCACCACTTCTACCACCACCACTACCACCACCACTACCACCACTTCCACTACCACCACCACCACTACCACTACCACCACCACCACTACCACTACCACCACTACCACCACTTCCACCACCACCACTTCCACTACTACCACTACCACCACTACCACCACTCATTACACCCTTATTGTCAACTCCATACCCTCCCCCCCACTCCCTCCTTCCCCCCCACTTCATATCGCTCTCCACAAAGGGTGACAAAGGGAGTTGGGTGGGTGTGGGTGTGGGGGTGGGGGTGGGGGTTGGGGGAGTGAGGGTGATGGGGTTGAATATTAGAAGTAGGCTACCTTCCTTACCTTACCTATATACCTTACTTACCTACCTACCTACCTACCAACTCTACACTTTCCTACCTACCTACCTAACCCAACTCTTACCTACCTATTTACCTACCAACCCTACTGTTTCCTACCTACCTGCCTTACCTATATATCCTTTCCCATACACCTGTACTCCTTTGATATATACTACTACTACTACTACTACTACTACTACTACTACTACTACTACTACTACTACTACTACTACTACTACTACTACTACTAATAATAATAATAATAATAATAATAATAATCCCTGTACTGTAAGAGAGTTGGGAAGATGATAAAGAAAAAGTTTGCTTGTCTTACACCTCACCAATATTGTGTGGGGATTAGTGGGGTGGGAGGGGAGGGGGAGGGGAGGGGGGGATTTAGGGGTAGGGGGAGAAGGAGGGGGTCGTGTGGTGCTTAGTAGGGTTGGTGGGTGGGGGGAGGAGGAAAGAGAGGGGCGGTCGTAGTGGGGGGTGGGATGGAGGGAGAAGGAGGAAGGATTTAGGGGTGTGGGAGGAGGAAAGGGAGGGGGGGTCGTAGTGGGGTGGGGTGGGGGTGTGGGGGGGAGAAGGGGAAGGGGAAGTAGGGGTCAATTTAAGCTGGTGTTATATTGATGTGGGGTGGGTTTGGGGGTTTCCTGGAAGGGGGAGGGGGTCGTATGGGGCTTAGTGAAGGAAGGAATAAGGGGGGGATCTATCAAAAATAAAAGGGGGGGGGGAAACTACCCAAAAATACGACGAGGGGAATCTGCCATGTGTGTGTGAGTGTGTGTGTATGTGTGTGTGTGTGTGCGTGTGTGTGTGTGTGTGTGTGTGTGTGTGTGTTTCGTGGCAATATGTGAAGGACTCATATACCTCCTAAGTTTCTGACAACGTGTGTGTGTGTGTGTGTGTGTGTGTGTGTGTGTGTGTGTGTGTGTGTGTGGTGTGTGTGTGTGTGTGTGTGTGTTTCGTGGCAATATCTGAAGGACTCATTTACCTCCAAACTTTCTGGCTCCATCACACAGGCCAGGTATTGTGTGACGGGAAATGGGTGTTCGATTTTCGTCACACACTCCATTCACATCAAAGGGGATTATTTTGACCTGCTATATTATGTGTGGGTGTAATGAGATGGTGATGATAGAGGTGGTGTGGGTGGTGTGGGTGGTGGTGTAAGTGGTGTTGGTAGTGGTGAGGGTGTAGGTGGTGGTGTGGGTGTGGGTGTAGGTGGTTGTGGTGTGGGTGTAG
>JAWZYT010002839.1:0-78657 GCA_034508575.1 Petrolisthes manimaculis | reverse complement strand
TGTGTGTGTGTGTGTGTGTGTCCTAAAAGGTTCTGAAAGTCACCTACCAGCATATACGAGGCTGGAGAATTTGGAACGTTCCAGGAGAGGAATCCAGTTGGCCAGCATAGTGTTCATGGCGGGGAAAGTTACACCCTGTCAAGAAAAAGTTCCTCAGATATCACACCCTTTTATTTATTAAGTCTATTATCTCATTTTATTTAAGGACCCTGTGATCGTGTATGGAAATGGGAGGCTTCTGATTCCTCCTGACCATGCCACGAAACAAGCTCCTTCCAGATAAGATGTGTTTCGTGGCAATATCTGAAGGACTCGTTTATCTCCAATTTTCTGACTACAACACAGGGTCCCTTAAAGGTGAGATGCTTTTGTTGGTGAATTGGATGGCTTTTGATTCCTCCTAACAATGCCACGAAACAACAGATCCCCTATTAGTACCACTGAAATCATTGTTTTCTGGCATTGTTAGGAGGAATCAAAAACCTCCCAATTTTCCAATAATAGAATATCTCCTTAACGTTTAATCTCGATAATATATAGAGTCAGTTCACATACTCGTCTATACAGTCCATCCTCGACCTATTATATACCTGCATCTCGTCTTATGTGATGTTGTTGCTACACGTTAATTAAAGAACACCATAATTCAACAACACCTTAAATTAACGAAAGCAGCAACAGCACTGAAACAAGAATCCTACCATCACCATTATTTACCCTATATTTAATAAGTTTGTCCTCCATTTTGTACAGTACTTACCTCAAAACCTCCACCTAGTATCCTGACCGCTATGAAGAGTGGGACAGATGACCTGGCACACACGGGTGACACAATGGTGGTGAGTGCCTGTAGGAGGTTACCAAGACCAAACACCAGCTTGCCCCCAAAGTGTTCTGCCGCCACACCCCCGACCAACGTGGTAAGGATGTAACCGATGAAAGGAAAGCCAAGGATCTGTCCCTGAGTCGCTTCATTCCAGTCAAACTCTCCAACCTGTATGGGAGGGTTGGGAAGTTGGTACAGATTTGGTGAGTTTAAGGGGAGGGTTTTGTGTTGGTAAATCTGGAGCAACTGAATCCTCCAAACTATTCCAGGCAACAGAACACCATTATTATCGTCCCTCTGGTCCTGTTTTCTAGCATACTTTGGAGGAATCAAGGCACTCCAATGTACCAAACAAGAACTACCACCTTAAGGGACCCTGTGTTATAGTCGGAAAAGTGGAGGTAATCGAGTCCTTCAAATATTGCCACGAAACACCACCTATATGGAAGGAGCTTGTTTCGTGGTATTGTCAGGAGGAATCAGAAGCCCCCAATTTTCATACACGATCACAGAGTCCTTAATAAAGGGGTAATTCGCTTTTGTTACATTGGAGCTCCTCGATTCCTCCAAATTATACCAGGAAACAGGACCAGAATAGATAATGTAATGGTGCGCTGTTGCTTGGAATAGTTTGGAGGATGCAGTTGCTCCAGAATTACCAACACAAAACTTCCCCCTTTAAAGGAAGGTTAGGAGGAGTATGTCTATAATTAATGTCTATAGTATGTCTATAATTATAATCTAGTGGGTTGTAGGCATCTTCTCACCTCTCATTCATGATCTTTGGATGGGCTACATTAAAATCAACAATCTAAGTTTGTTTATCTCTTATCTACGCTTCATGACACAGACAATAGGTGTAAAAATCAGATCTTGTTATGAATACATTACATAGGTTCATTTACCGTATTGGTGGTGTTACTTGGACTGTAGTTGTGAGGTAAGGGACACGCGTTACTGCCATTGGTGTCAGCTGATGAGTTAGACTTGACCATGGCTACGATGGCAACAGAAACACTCGCCTTCTGAGCAAAGGATAGAGTGAAGCCGAGAAATCCCAGGAGGCTGAGGGTGTGTCTTCCTCCCCAACATTCCTGAGGACCTATATGGAAAAGACGGTTTTAAGGGGGTGCGGGAGTAAGGGACAGGCTGGGGGGGTTAGGGGGTGCGACAGCAGGGGACAGGCTTGGGGGGTGCGGGAGAAGGGGGACAAGCTTGAGGGGGTGGGTGAGGGAATAGGGGACAGGCTTTTTACTCCCCCCCCCCCCAAGCCTGTCCCCCTATTCCCGCCCCCCCTTAAAACCGTCTTTTCCATATAGGTCCACAGGTCCCCTACTCCCGCACCCTCTTAATTATGAGAGGTCAGTCATTGTTCAGTACACACAGACGAACACTCACTCTTATTGTGGTGATAATGGTCGAGGTCTACCACCAATGCCAACTTGGAGTTCCTCACTGCTGTCACCTGAGGAGTGTCAAGCTGCTCATCTTTAGTGGTGGTGGTCATGGTGCCTTGCCCTACAACGAGACAAGTACGGTATGGAACTGATGGTCCGGCCACATATAGTTGTTTTATTTAATTTTTGTCACTCTTATAAGTGACAAACTCAATGGGGTGTGGTTACTCAGTATAAACAAAGTTCTCCAATACTCGTTTACCGGCCTATAGACTTTACACTATCTCGACGGTATCCCCCCCCCCCCGGCGGGAGTGATAACATGTAATACAGCCACGTCATAGTTATGATTAGAGATTAGGTTTGAGACAGGCTTACAGATCCTTATATACTATACCTACTGAACCTAGAGCCAGATGATGAGAGGCTGTATGTGTCACAGGTCTTTCACACACTTTCAAAGTACCTCCCTGGTCCTGTTGTGTGCGTGTGTGTGTGTATGTGTGTCGGAATGGCACGAGCACGGTCAAGGGTTAAACGGGTGGAAATTAAAAATGCTTATCAACTGATACCATATGTCTTACCTCACAGTGACACTCTGCATGCTGGCTCCTTCCTCCCGATAACGATTTCGTAATCCTTGTTACACGTGATAATTGTGCTGAGTGATGCGAGAAGAGATCATCAGGACAATGTAGTCAGTCATCATGAGTCACCGAGCTTCGTAAAAATACCCATCGCTAGTCAAGTGCATCAGCAGACATTGGAACACTTCCTTATATCTAACTAGACTCTCTCTCTCTCTCTCTCTCTCTCTCTCTCTCTCTCTCTCTCTCTCTCTCTCTCTCTCTCTCTCTCTCTCTCTCTCTCTCTCTCTCTCTCTCTCTCTCTCTCTTTTAAGTGTCAGTTGGCCTATTTTGACGCATATCCAAAGTTAAAAACTGTAAAAAATATAGCTCACTGCACACTTTTTCCTCGATCGAGTGGGAAGAAATATAACGCGTGGTGTACGGTACGGTGTGACCCGCGACGCATTGTGTAAGATAATGTAGCTGCTGTCTGATCTCACCTCTTATTTCTCTTATCTTTTACGGAGGAGGGGGGAGTTATTGCATGAGGTGGTGTGGACAGTACTTGAATGCATGGTTTGGACGCCCTTTTGGACCCAACCACCCCACTATAAGTCGTCAACACTCTGAGAAATTTAAGCTTCAAGTTCTATAAGGCTTTCTATTGATATTTTCGTCATAACAAGGTTCCTACAAAGTATCAATCTGTTAATAATTACATGTTTTATAATGTAGCCATATAATCATAGCCCTATAGGTGGTAAGCTACTGGGCAGCATTATATTTACCAACTTTATACTGACGCGACCCCTTGTTAGGTTAAGTTATATTAGAATAGGTGAAGATGAATTAGGAGAGGGTAAATTGAGTTGGGAAAGGCAATGAGACTGGGGTTTTAAGGTATAATATCCTATGGTTAGTTTAATTTATCGCTACATCCCCAGACGTCATTATCATTATGAACTTTATTACTGACCCACACCCCTGAGAGCTATCCTGTATTAATTTCACCAGTATGGACCTGAAGTTTGGTTTCAGCTCAAGTATTTAACAAGGGGAGATTCTTTTGTTGGATGGTCTCTGATACCACCAAACTATGCCACGAAACAGACCCCTTCATTCAAGAAAGTAACACTAATATAAGATCGTCTATTTCCTGGCATAATTAAGAGACTTCAGTAGCCTTCATCAACACAAAAATCTCCCTTTAATTTAATAAAAAAGGAGGAATTTCTAACACCCACCAAGCAATTATTATTATTATTATTATTATGAGGACACACAACTAGCTCCAACTGTGTTGTAGATAAAATATGAATAGAAATATACTTAATTACTGAACCTATTTTTATAAGATAGCATTTCATTTTATATTTCAAAGGATATTATACAGTATAATATTTTGTTTGTCTCTTTGTGTGTTTTCAAGTTTTCAACGGGTCGAGTTATCAGTCAAACAAGTCACCATAACACAACTTTTATCTTTTATTTTGGCTCATATTTTCGTATTTTATTGAACTTTTCGACTAGTGAGGTGAGTGTAGCAACTTATTAATTACTGAAGGACTGTCTGCTTGAAGTTATAGTGCAATAAATAGGTTGGTGTGTGTAATATTGGGTTGTTAATAATAAGGTGTGTTCACAAAATTGATAAACGTATACGTATTTGCAACTTTTTTTTTTTTTTTGTATTATTTTTAGCTTTCAATTTCTGACTGCACTAACGTTAAACTACCAAAATATTATTACAATTCAGCATAATGAAAGTACCTTAGATATATAATATATAACTTATGTACCCTAATCAATAAGGTAAATATTGAAAGAATTACCGTTATGGGATACTGTTTTTCTACCTTAATTACCCACTTATTTAGACAATTTGGGTATTATTACAGAATAACTGGGTTTTTGGCTAGGATTGAGCAGTATTACCACATTGGGCTAGGTCCTGGAAATTTGCCCCAGTCACTTTATGATAGTTTACACTGGTTATACCCGGTAGTTTGCCCAGGTTAGGTCCCGGTAGTTTGCTCAGGTTAGGTCCCTGTAGTTTGTACAGGTTAGGTCCCTGTAGTTTACCCAGGTTAGGTCCCTGTAATCTGCTGTGGTCTAGGTTGGGTTAGGTCAGGTCAGACTAATTACCAAATAATGTTTTAAATCTCCTAGAGAAACACCATAGATGAAAAGTGTCTTAGAATGGTCCAAAATAGTGGGTAATGATAATTAAATGGACAATATAATGAGTCCAATTCTTCTGTAAATTTACCCTATTTTCTTCTATGACATTTCATCTGCAAATGTCCCATTTCCAAGATATTCAAATGGGGCATTTTGAAATTAGCCTGACCTTACCTAACCTAACCTAGACCGCATCAGACTACCAGGACCTAACCTGGGCAAACTACCGGGAAATAACCGTGGAAAAGTACAGAAAATGACTGGGTCAAAATACTGGGACCTAGCCGGATCTGGCAACACTGCTACAAAACTGTAATTCTTTTAATAAATATAGTAAATAATTGCTTAGTGGAATTAATGTACAGTTGTGAACATATGAAACAGATACACCTGAAACGGGACCCCTCATTGAGCATAGGGTAGGATGAGATGTTTTGTCATATTCAAGAACATCCGTGGTGTATACGATGATGTGGTACCGGTATGATGGCTCCATAAACAAACAAGAGAGCCGTCGTACCAGTACTACACCATCGTCAACACCACGGATGTCCTTGAATACGGCCCATTAGGGTAAGATAGGTCAGGTTAGGTCTTTCTAATTAATGAACATAAAAATGCTAACTAAATTTTTTTATATGAAAATCCATAACATGATTATAAGCTGCTCTGTGTATTGAATATTAACTAACTTTTCAGATACGAATTTCCGTAAAATTATTATACGCTTCTCTACGTATTGAATATTTTCCATGATACTTGTGGCAGAACTTACTTAGTGTGGGCAAACTAACCCTCATATGAGTGACTATTTCAAAATTTGGGCAAAAGAGCTCGTGGACAAAATGACCGGTAACTGTGAGGATTTGTTAAAATTGATTTGCTACTAGTTTTATGACAGCATTATTTTTTTCTAATTTCAGGAACTGCCATATACCAGAATGTCAAGGAAAAAATGGAAACTATCAAAGGTAAGTCATAGGGCCATATTCAAGGACATCTGTGGTGCTGACGATGATGGCAGTGTACCAGTACAATGGCTTTGTTGTTTTACTATAGAGCCATCGTACCAGTACTATGCCATTGTATACACCACGAACGTACTTGAATATGGCCCAGAAACACAGGCCTCTTGGTCATTTATTTTCCATTACTCTATAGGATTTTTGCAATTATCCATTGGCTTCGAGTCTGATTTAACATTAGTTTCAAACATTATAATCAAAAGTAAATGAGTACAGTTTCATGCTATTTGTGTATCTAATGATTATCTGTTCTCAATTTATAGGAAGAGGCAAAGGGAATGTTGGAGGAGGAAGTGCGTGACAAAGATTTTTGGGCTGTGCATGATGACTACAACAACTTTGACCAGCTGCAGGGTGTGCTAGGTGAGATGAGATCTGTTCTCTTGTTAGTACCTTTGTCTGGTACAGTTGTAATACTACTGTAATATGGAAGTCATATTTTCATAGTATACCTGCAGTTTATAATTAAAGGATGAAGAATGATGTTCCTATATATTTTAACAAGATGGTACTATTAATACTGTACATACTTACGTTATTGTATTTTTCATGCATATTTTCTTTATCTTATCAAATATTTACTGCTATATGGCACTGTCCTGCCAAGCATTTACTCACATTCATTTGTCAGTTTCGTCTGTTCATGCATGCCTTGTACTATTTGCCTTATATATTATTTCACCTCCTAGATGCCCTGTTTAACACGATTGAAGGAAATAAATATAAGGTGGCATACCAAGAGAACCAAAAGGGCACCCGACTACAAATACGTTGTGGGGTAAGATTCCGTTGTTTCCCATTCTGTGGTCTTATTTATTCATATATTTATACACCAATACTGTGATGCTGTGCGGTACTTTTTGAAAGACGGCAGTGCTGTATACTGTATATTAGAGAATTTGTGAAGCAGCTGTCCATCCATCATGAAAATAGAGGAGTTTAACTGTTGGCCTCTTTTAGCAGCTATTGTCTGCAGTGGTAGTTGCTATGATTATTTTTTTTATTAAATTGTTGAGCATCATAAATTTTTTAGATATATTGCCATGGAACAAGTTTGCAAATTCATTGTAGTTTCATTATTATGCTTTGTATACTCAAAATATTTATGCTTGCAGATTTGTTCAAAGGATCTGAATTCATTTGATCCATTTATATCACACGAGAATGGAAAGAATCATAAAAAGGTAAGTATTAATGAAGTACAATACAGTACTGTAATGTGATATTAATGTCTTTATTTTACTGTCTCAATCAAAATGTCCTGTATTGGGTGAATGAAAGACAGTGAGCTAGTTGAATTAATCTTATCAATCAATGTTACAGAAAACAACAGCTATAGCCTTGCATCATTTTGGTCATGATATATTTGAGAAAACAAAAATAAGTAGGATTATGAATATTCTCACCCAATCAGAAATTAAGTACTGTTTGAGGAGCATGTTTTGCTGGTGAATACTGTATTGTATAAATGGTTCATAATATTGAAGAACTTGGACGTAAAAATAGCTGTTTTTGTAGAAATGTAATGAAATATCATCAATAAAAGCTCTTTCTCCAAAAATGATCATTTTCACATACTGTATACTGTACATTGTGTTTATAAATAGAACTGCTCTTTTCACTTTACTAGCCCTCACTAGATGCTTATAAATTAATAATGTGTTCCTTGGACTATAGATGAGGCAACAGCAAGTGGTACCAAAAGATCCCAACCTACATCGTAAGTTGGAGAAGCAGCTTCACAATGAACCTCGAGGTATCTTTACTGAGGGTTCACTTGAGGACATGATTGACAACACTACGTTGCTTGTGATAGGTCAGTTTCTATGTTCCAACCATAGAAGGCTTATGGATTGGGTGGTGGAGGCATTTCTTTCTATCTTATTCTCCCTTCCCCCACCACAACTGAAGTGATAAGAGTCAGTAGGCTACTTCATCCCACCTCCTCTTTGCTATATTCTCTCATAAATACATCATTCTTTCTAATTCCATTATCCTTCACTTATGCTCCAGTATTTTGTATGAACCTATTAGGTAAAAATTACATGTATGTTTTTTGTCCAATTTAACCATAGTTACTCATACATCTCGCAACTATCATATTTTTCTAATTTCATGGTGCTCTGCTATGAGGTAAATTTCTGTAAGACTGATTCTTGTGTGTGTTGCAATTAATGGTAATAACAGTATTAGTGTATAAAGGAAAATACTTAACTGGTAAGCAATATACTGCACATGCTATACAGTATTTTAAAAATATCCTGTGTACAAATTACAGGTGTTCAGTTCTTGTACAAGGAGGTGGTGGAGGGACAAGAAACATTTTCATGCCAACTGTGTTGCCTGGACCGAATCTCTGCTGAACGCATGTTTTCTCACCTCACCAATGTTGCTCATAACTGTCATAATGCAAAGTACCTGGTAAGTTGCACAGGACATGTTTTAATTGTGCATAGTTAGACTAAAATATGCTGAAAATATATTATTAGCTTCCTCAGGTTTATGTTTATTTGATGTGACAGGATCAAATACATTGTAAGCAAAATGTTGCACATATTCTGTCCTTTTAAGCTCTTTTTGCTATCATTAACACATTTCATTTCCAGGAAGTCAAGTATGGAGTAAAGAAGATGCGAGGAGAGCTGGAGGAGTACGGTCGTATTGTGGAGGAGCGTGAAGGAAAGATTCACACTTCTATTGTTGATTTCAGTAAGTACTTTTCTGAAATGGGGTGTTTACTGTATGTGTGTCCATACTTGTGAAGGTACTTGAGTTAATGAGTGGGTTAATAACAGGGGCTGGCCTGATCCCCCAGATGTAAGAGACAGAAAGAAATGTAACTAGGAACTTTGGGAATTCACTATAATCCAATATCAAATTCTGTATTTCTTCAGAACCTATAATATTGATAATTCAATCCAGTGTTTAAAATAGTTGTTTTTAAGACTTTATAATTTTAGGAGAAACTACTGTTTCTCTTCTAATTTACCATGCTTTTTACAGCCAAACAGCTCCAACTACCTGCGATTCATGAGCGACACAGAAACCAGTGAGTACTTTGCAATTAATATGTATGTAGTGGGAGGGATTAACAAATATATAAAAAATAATTAGTAAATGAAAGTGCTTTATAATCTATAAAAAGATGTCACTTTGACATTCGAGTATACAGTGGCCTCATATAAAATATTTTTGTATGTGAACTGTGGTTAGTTTAGAATAAAGAATTTACCAATATAATTTGAGGAAATGGAAAGAAAAAAATTATTATAGTTGTGTTATCAAGGCCCAAGTGGACATTTCCTTTTCCTGATATTTTGGTTTGCCGTCTTCCTCGTGAGCTTTTGGTTTGCATTTCTAATCAGACCCAAAGGAATTCCACACAATCAGAAGTTGCAAATTAGAAAAGTTGGTACTGTACTTTCTCTAGTAATGTCAATAATCGAGAAAGGTAATAGATAGAGTATACTGGGTACAGTACCAGATAATTGTGTTGGAGTTGGATGACTGTACTGGGTATCTTTTGTTAATTTCTTTGTCCTTCACAACTAATTTCATTTTTCAGTTATTTATACCTGATCCCCCCAATCCCCCATAACATTTATTTTATATTTTTGTTTACGTTTTTTTTTTTTTTTTTTTTCTCGTTATTACCATTTGTACCATTGTTACTTATAATTATATCATTGCTGTTTTTTAGCAAGTTTTTCAACATCTATATTTCTTGATACATCAATTTTATTTTTCTACCAGAATCTCAAGACCATCTTCCAGCACTCACTCTAGAAGAAATTGGTCCCCCAGCACCCCAAACCTCAAGAGAACTCGATCTCCATCCAAATCACGGTCAAGATCCCGCAGCCTCTCACCAAAGGATGATTGGTTCCCCCTTCTCCCACCCAAGCCTTCCACCTCAGAGAAGGGGGTTACTGTAGACCTAAAAGAGAATGCTAGACCCATAATGATAGAGTTAGGCATGTTAGAAGATGTGAGTACTATATGGTTGGTGTTGACAAAGATTTAATGCACTTAAACACATTGGTCACACTCTTGGTATATACAAATACTACAATATTGTCAAATACGGATCTCATGACATTTCATATGTCTATATTTAAAGTGTATTATAATGTATGGTGGGCAATGAAGCTGACTGACTGCACAATCACAAGAATGGTGGGTGATAGGGGGGAGTGAGAGTTGGGTATCCTGCTCTCTAACAGTGACCCCATCAAAGGCTCAAACTAGCCTCAGAGCTGGACCCCTTGCCTGTCGGGGGTCCTGCACTGGCACCAGAGCCTCCCACCCCTTGAAAAATGGAAAATAGGGTATTGATGATGGTGGGCAACAACTTGAGTCAGGGTGTATGTACAGTTGCCAAAAATGGTATTGCAACAACTATTGATACAACATTAAATATATTAATGTCCATAGTTGTTTGTAGGGATTATAAGTATGTATATTTCCTTCTGTTATACATGCTTATAATCCATACAAATATATACTAGTGGATATTACTAGGGTTAAAGTTACATCAAGATTTGTCGCAATACCTTTTTTGGCAACTGTACATATCTTTGGTTATGAAAATTCAGAGAGATAAGCTTCTTGCATTTCCTCTAACTTATTACTGTACTTTAATGTGAAAATTTCCCGTATGCTACTTCCTTGAATCCTACAGAGTGTGCTTCTATCAGTTTCATGTATGACTCCTATACCAGAGGGAATGAAGGGTAAGGAGAGAGCCTACATAATTTTCTTCCTCTTTTTCCTTTTCAGGTAGTGGTTATGGACTGCTAGGTCTGGGTGAACTTTGTACAGTACCACTATAATTTTATACAATTTTCCTCCTCAACCTGAGAATCCTCATATTCTTTTTTCTCCCCAAATGCAGCTGGAATGTTTAGAGACTGTGCAGGAAGATGGGGACATGCAAGGACTACTTATCCAGACATTGTGGGTACTGAGTGAAAAAATGAAGAAGTACTACCTAACCAGCAGGTCCATCTATGGCAGGGAAAGTGGTTTACTGGAGGTAGGTTCATCTGAAGTTGTATACCTGAGGAAAGAGTTCATACTCCTCATCAAACATGAAAGACGTACACATGCCGAAGTGAACATCCCATAGACTTACATCTCCTTCTAGTGAATCTAATGATAAAAATTACTGATACTGTACCACAAGGGAGGTGGCCGAGTGGTTAGTGTTCTGGACTCGTAATCTAATGGTCAGGAAATTGATTCCTCTCAGGTGAGGGCCTGAGAATATATACTCTTTCGATTCGAATTTCAGGCAATAACTATAAGGCCACCGAACATCGTAAAACATCCTCACTGGCACCATAAAAGCTACAGTATTTGGGAATTACCCTTACTTCCCTACCTCTGTGGCTGGGTACCAGTTCGGAAGTTGTGATGTGTGTGTGTGTGAGAGTTTCAGTTGACCCGAGCCATGGTAACGGGCTTGATGAAGCCTGTGTCCAGTGTTGGGGGAAAAAAAAAACCAGGTGTTCTTCCACCTAATGGTAGTACTTAAGTGTTTTGTATAATAAATTACCATTGTCAATGCAACAGTTGGATTCTGTGGAGCCCTTCAAGAAACAACTTAAGACCCACCTTTTTACCAAAAGCTATATGATCTTGTGAGGGGTTCAGTGACGGAATTTTATCAATTATAATAATTATTAATCATGTGTAATTTTATGTATTTTTTTTTATTGACAGTGCAATATTTGCACATTCTTTTTAACGGGCTAAAGACCCTGCTTTCATTAAATTTTTATTAAATTGAAGACTCGAGCGCCATTGCATTCCAGCTAATTGGAAGAACTGGCGCTTCTGAGAAACAAATAACCAGATTATTATTATTATTATTGTCTACAATCTATCCCAGACTTGATAAGGGAGGTGGGGGTCCTGGTGGATCTCCTCCCTCCTCTTGCCATTCATGTACCAGGACCCATTAATACAGTGAAATTTATGGTAGAACTTTTCACTATGGGCATTTGCTATAGCCATTTACGTGTTGAGGTGCTCCTTGCGAGTTGTTAACACTATGAGAGTAGAAGTCAAAATTTCATGCCTTTCACCCTGTATTTTGTGTTCCTTTTGGATAATACCCTTTGTATACTAACACTGCCTACAGGTAATAAGGAGATATTATTAATTTCATTTTGTTTTATGTTACAGGAATCTACCAAGAAAGTGCAAAATTACATTTCAAGATTATCCATTATAAATAATGATAATGGAGAGTAACCCTTTGCCATTCTGATGACGGGTTGCCCATCATCGATTTTTTATGATGAAATGTACAGATGACAGACTTGCCCTGACATAAAATACATAGTTTATATTTTAATGTTTTCCCATCCCTATTGTGTTTGATGACAGACACTTGGTGTAAAAGACACTCGTACTGTAAGCACACGTCAGTCATTGTCAAAGAGTGGAAAAAAAAAGTACAGTATGTTCTCTATTTTGGTATATTTTACCAGTTTCTATTCATTGCAATGTATTATATCATATATGGATGGGATGGAAATTTATTCAGCTTTGCCATAGAGCAATCAAAATTCTTCTATCTTTATTATTCTTTGTTTGTCGTAGTTTTTTTACCAGTAGGGTGTAAAATGTTTGCTTGTCAGCTAATATTCTACTCACCATTATTGCATTTAACTTTGTGTGTATTGTTTTTTAACATATGATGACATAGTACAACTCCCAAGCTTTAAACAAGACCAGAATCAGCTTCCTACAATCATTAGTAAGTGAACTACAAGTGGTAGAATAACAGCATCTATATGTGAGAAGCCACTCAGCATGAGAGGTGGTGTCATGTGTCGCCCGTTTTTGACACCCATGTGACAGCAAAGGGTTAATTGGTGAGGTTTCCTTAGTATAGTACTGTAGTTGTTACAAAACTTTTACAATATTACAAAGTTTGTATGCGGTGACATTCTGTAAGACACACACACATACAATACCAAATTCCGTGAGGCATCTTGCTTGTACCTGTACAAGTAACCACTGATTGCTGTATAAGATTAAACTAAGAAATAATGAGGGAAGAGGGATGTTGCGGTCACTTCGAGACCCTACATGGATACAAAACAAAAGAACTTGTGCATGATAGGCAAGCAGGAAAGAGGTTCGTTATGAAGAGTATATATATGTTAGGGCTGTTCAGTTTTACCCTGACAGTCCATGAAGTGGCTTCTTTCACCAAGACTACATGAAAGGACTTTGGTTGTGGGTGCAAGACCTTGTATATGGGAGACGAGAATTTTGTGGACTTGATAAGAGGAGTGGATATGAATGTGAGGGTAGGAGATCCCAACAAAGGTTATTCAAATAGCGACGGATATTCCGGTATCAATGCCGTAAATTGTCATTACCAATACAGTCATCTGTATTCTAAGCAAAATGCCAATAATAGTAAATGTACAGTAAAGTTTTACTCTTAATATTTTATTGGGCAGTTGTAAAACAGAAAACCTTTTTATATTTCAGTGTAAAAAGCAAGACTATATTCATCAATATTTTAATAGGATATACAGTACTTGTCAACAAGAGCATGTACAGTAAACCAATTATGAAACTGGTATACCATGAGATTTATTACATGGAATTAGAAAAGTATTGACAATATTGTAATATGTTTGCATATTTTGTAATATTTTCTTTTATTGTATTTCAGTACTAGATATCTGACCACCAATCAGTCATACTAGAAGTGCTCCAAGTATAAAGTTACAGCATGCTAAATCTCATCTTCATTACCTCTTACTATCAAGGTGTACCAGCTTCATGTCAGCCAGCTGTACATTTGAAAATCCAAGTTCTATACCAGATGTTATTACCAATCTGGCCTGGTAGATGGTCCATCATCTGATCACAGTAATCCCAAACAGGGCATGAAGCAGTGCTAAAACATTCACTTTTTGTTGAAGGAAGTGTCTTTTGTATACAGATACTGAAATGGAAAGGAAATGCATTCAACTTGAAGTTACACTTACATGTTTTGATTTTGGTGGATGGATGAATGAATCAAAATTTACTACAGCTGTAGAATGCAGAGAATTATAGTTCACATGCACTATATTATACCATTTCACACATGAAACAGTAGGCAAATTCTCAACATTTATTAAATATTTATCTCTTTTCCTAATATGTAAAGTAATACACAGCCAGTGGCATACCTAAAGGAACTAACTTAATTATAGTGTACATGTACAGTGTTGCACCATACTTTTGAAAACAGCCAGGATGATGAAAGTGAATTAACACTGGTGATCCGTTTCTGTACAGTGATAGCCAGTGTTGTTTACAAACATTGCTAACAAAAATGAAATCTGCATCATATGTTCACTCATGAAATGACACACTAAACCATCATACACAAAACTATTGCTGGTAATAACCCCACTTCATCCATCCTAGGTGTGTTCAAAATTATGGCCCTTATGTGTAATGTGCCATTGCACATTTTTATTGAGTATAGAACTCTTTATTTCTCCAAGGACGGAAATGTATGGCAATGTGAGTTTATATGCAAAAAATAGATGAGACTTTATACTTTGAAAGTGAAAAACAAAATAGCTGTTCACAAAAGCAGTACCCAATGTATCTTACATTTTTTTTTGGGGGGGAGACCTTGATTAAAATTTAATGATGCACTTCATAAACCTGTAGAAACATGAGGAACATTTAGTTTGCAAATGTTACAGTAATGCGACTGCACAATGTTAAGCTCTAGGCTATATGAAAGGAATATTTGGCCATAAATAACAAAATTAAAGTACAGTATACAGTACACATAAATACAGTATAAACATAGAAGTATTACAATATATAACTCAGTACAGTACAGTATGTTATTATATGTTTACATCCTGAAGTATGGCAGTATGTTAAAATGAATACTAACTGAGAATGATGCTCATGCAGTGCATGTAGGGTACTTAAAATCTTGAGTATTGTGTATATACTGTACAGTGTTAGGGCTGTCATTAGTTCTATATTCAGATGTATAAAGAAGTTATCTTGCACTGGTCAATCTTTTTCAAGGTACAGTATGTACAACAGGTTTATGCCAAGTATTTCCTGTTAAATATTGTATACAAAGCTTAAAAGTTCTTGAAAACAGGAGGAAATAGGGTTTCTTTTCCCAGCAGTGGCACACATTCTTAAATATGTTTGTCACTAGGCCTAACTGGCAGTGTTGTTTGTATCATACAGAATATAGAGGCAAAGTTGAGTTTGAAGATGCTCGTATTCCAGTGCCTATTAGCCAAGTACCCAATGGGAAATACCAGGAACAAATAGAAATCTGGAGATAGTAGAAGGAAGCTAGTATGGGACACTATAGAAGGTTGAGAATTTTCCACCCGGTTATCTACTCTCGTATCACATATTGGCTCATTTGTACCTCATTTACTCTTCTTTATATATAATATATATATTTTTCTTTTGCCTCTGTCACCTTTTCGCTCATTGTAAACGGTCTTTTTGACCTAGCATAGTTTTATTTCTTCCTCTTTTACAGACTTCACTGGGTGGCCATAGACAAACCTCCAAGCTGGTCTTTCCTGCTTCAACAAATCCCCTCTTCCCACCATACATGGCTGTGCTGTTATTCTTGTACTGTACAGTATTTCTTTACTCCTCCCCTCCCTTTCCTCCTTGCATCTTTTCCTTCCAACCTAAAACTCACTGATAAATTTCTTTCCTCCCTTCATCCTCTCACTCCTATGCTTCTCCTATTAATACCTTCATCTTACTACCTGTACAGTACAATATTCAAAAGTATTTGAATTCATGTACTGTACATGTTTTTCATTTAAGTACCTAAAGTGTTTAGTCCTGACTTACAGTACTTATGAATATACAAGAAAACAACATTTCATACAAGTGTTATAATTTTGTAAGTAAATTTGCTCATGTATGTATATGGCAGCAAATAAACTGTATATAATATACAGTTAAACCTCGCTATAACGGACTAATAGGGCGAGATGGTATCCGTTACTGCCGTTTGACCGTTATAGCTTCGGAGATGACAGGGATATAATTTCGTGACATGTTCATTATGATTTCGCTCGTTTTGTATAAGAACTCCTCAGATTTATTCGAGAGTCAACTGTATATATACATAATAGGTATGTAATGATGTGTAAATAATATACCTACTGTATAATGTAAAAAATATAATAGAAAAAAATAGAGAAACCAAAATTCAGAAGAAAAAACTCAAGCTGATTGTGTCCGTTATAACGGGGTCCTATATAACGAGGTTTAACTGTATTCTAAAACAAGAGGTAATTTGTACATCTTTGAACTTGTAATGGTTATTGCTACATGGTACAGTACAGCACTTGATTCTGAGCATATATAAAAAGTACAGTTGCAGACAATAGCTTGCTCCACAGCCCATTCATAAATTTGATTCCCAATCTTATTCTTTTAAACCTTACAAGTCAGGACACCTCAAACTGTCTGAAATATATTTTAACATGTGAACCAGGAAGGGCTTCCCATATGAGAAGTACAGCATGATGCAAGAGAAAATTGCAAAGTTCAATAGCCAGAGTTCAGACTAACATTAACAGTAGTACTTCGTCTGTTCAGTTTCCCTTCAGTATGTCTGTTTATAATATCAATAGAGGAATACTATTATTATTATTTGTAACAGATTGTTTAACAAGAAAAATTTAAAAAAAAATTAAAAGGTGATATTCTGTACAATACAAAATTATAACTATAAAAGTAAAGACACTGCTGTAGTATGTTGTTGTCTGTGCAAGTCTTTTAATTTACAATCGGATCTGTCTTCAAGAAATATTGTTAACATACCTTGGTGGAGTTTATAACCACACGATAGTAGACACATAGATACAATAACATGAAACTAAAAATACTAGTAGATATGAAAGAGTGCAATTAGAATGGCAAATTATAAAATACTTAAGAATACTAGTGTAATACAAGTGACTTAAAATAAACCAACCCTACAATGAGATCTGAACACTCATCAAGATTAACTTGCAGGTCAATACTTCAAGCTTTGTATGTGCACTCCAAATCTAATATAAGTATCCAGGCTTTGTTAAAGTCTTCAAATGTCCAGTTCAGAATAGAACTGTGCTTTGGAGAATTATATAATTTAAATAAAAATTGTAAGAATAATTTACAACTAATTAAAAATTATAATCGACTCCATGACTGACAATACTTACAGGTATCTCTTCTAAAGCTAAAATACTAACCTATGATTTAGGGGCAATATCACAACACAGCACCAACATTTAATTAAAATTCATAGTTATTTTACACTTACAACTTCATTACAAAATACAAAAACACATCATTTGTACCTTCATCTGCACTCTGTATATAAAATTTCGCACTAAATATTATTGTGTATTATGGACTTGCCATAGAAACAACCTGAACTATTTAGTACTAAAAATTCTTGTATAAAACTTGTAATTGAAATGTATAAACAGTTACCTGATATATACCCAATGTAGTTTCCAAACTGAAACTTGTCACCTACAACATTTAAGGCAACACACATCTTTTTCTTGGTGTTTATGGGATTTGTTGTGTAACTCTGTAGCTTGACTTTCATTCTCCATACCAATTTATGGCATGAAAGTAAAGTCATATATGTAGTGTACTAGGCAATAATGGTGACTGGTTCAATGCATCTATAGATGATACATAAAGCCACAGTACCAGGCATCATCATTGTTATCAACTTACAACTTTCTTGGATGAGGGCCATATAACATTCTGGAATCTGTATGTATTTAAGTAGTCATGATGTAAAGTTTGGGTCCCCTCCCTTCACATGGTAAAGATGTTAAAGCCAAGAATAAAATCAAGATTGATGAGAAGACATAATATTTCATTAGGTATAGTACTGTACTTGGACTCAATCATCACACTCCCTTGTCAACCAACCTCAGCTTCAAAGTCTTTTTGGCCAAGAGTGGGTACTGAAATTTTAGATCAAGACTCCAATCTGTCACTTCAATCTGTCTCATTAGCAACTTTTTTTTGTTGCCCTTCCAAATACAGTAGCCAAAGCATGAAACTCCTAGTAACTACTGTATATTGTACTGCCCTTTTCTTGCTCTAAAATAACATGCACATGCAACACAAATTAACTTGTAAATATCTTCAACTTCTATAGTTCTTAGTAAACAACAAGTCTCACTCATTTGTGTAGATAACTTAGGCATATTTTACAAATTGTAGAAAATATACTGCTCTTTAATTTGATGGGGAGTCTATACATCAAAAACCCAGTTTTGTTGTGCATTGAAAGGCTGCATTGCACCATCACAAAATGTTGTCAAAAGATGCTCCTCCTATGGTGTATGTATTCCATGATAATTGTCTCTTCCAGTCCATTTTAGGAATTGGACTTAATAACATATCACTAAAGCTTTTTGTTTCTTAGTACCTTTCATAATGCAGACTTGGACTGGTCACTAGTATCCGAAGATGAGGTTAGCCTACCTCCCCAACTTAGTATGTATGTATAAGACAGGATGGATGGGAGACTTGGCATGCATGGACCCAAGATGAATTCATACCTAGTGGACATCAGGGACTATTCTGCAATAAAATATAGAGAGGTAAGTTTAGCTAAAGTACAATTATTTTCTTATCACTATTAGTTAAATGTTGTAAATACAAAAATTAGTCTGGGAATACCTACTGCTGACCTAATGACCTACTCTGGACTCGTAACCTATAGGTCGGGAGATCGAATCTTCTCAGGTGAGGGGCTGAGAATATTTACTCTTTCAAATTTATTTTCAGGCATTAACTATAAGGCCACCGAACATCGTAAAAATACTTTAGCTGGTACCATAACAGCTGCAGTATTTGGAAATTACCCGCACTTCCCTCCCTTGGTGGCTGGGTGCCAGTTTGGAAGTTGTGAAGTGTGTGAGTAGCAGCAGTTGACCTGTGCCATGGTAACGGGCTTGATGAAGCCTATGTCCAGTGTCGGAACATTAAAAAAATACCTCATTTTTCTTCCCACTATTCATTTTTAACAATCAGTTCACTGTTATCTTTGCTTACTCTATACAGTATATATATTGCCTGTCTCTTTACCGTTTCAAAATCCTAATTCAACCACTTTCCCATTACTGGATCTGCAAATCTTTGTCATTGCTATACAACTTGGCAATCCATATCCACTAATAAAAGCAAATCTTAAGGGTTGCTCCCAGTTGTTGCCAAAGGAATGAATTGTGGGGAGTAGCCAAATCCCACACCACTAAAGAGTAAGCAATTGTTTTTACCACCCTGGTTACATGAAACATAGGTAATACTCACTCATTATCAGCATGTGATGTGTAGCAAGGCACGCGACTCAGCCCAGATATTATGTACGCAGCGTGACTGTAAACATCCCAGCATTGGCCTCATAAAATGTGTGCCCACTCCTGCGCAGAAAGTCTTTGATGGCTGGTTTCAATTTTGCCTGGCCTCCTAGACTGTGAGCCCCTCGGCCAGTAATGAGTGATACCTCCATATGTTTCATACCCCTTGCTGTCAGGACCCTTATACGCTCATTAAGGAAGGCCTGAGCTGCTCTCATGGCCTCGGGAACATGTAACAAGTGGAGGTCAAGGCAATTGGCATCTTGGTGGTTGGCATTAGTGACTTCAAGGATCTTCTGTGATGCCCTTTGGTTGGCTTCAGCCAGTTTTGATGCGTGAAGATTTCCAATACGGGCATAGTAGGCAGCCACAGCCTTCATGCCTTGCTGAGAAGCATCTTGGGCCTTCTTGTAGGCCTCTTGCCGCTGGTAGTAGTGAAGCTGAGCTTCATCACGATACACCTGTAATAAAATACAATATAATAAAGTACAGTCCTCATAAAAGGTACATCCGTACCAAGTGAAAAGACTCTTATCATCAGCACTGCGGTCTTCATTCTTCAGGACTACAATAAATTTACATGCATGTACTCGTACAGTATTCCACTTTATAAACATTATAGTTAATTATTATCATATTCTTTATTTTATGTGTATACGTACACCCATAACCAGTATCAACCCACAGTCCTTCAGATATATTTTTGTGCCATAACTGAAAAAGCCTGAGTTCTATCTTATTTGCTTGCCAAGTGTCTTACCTGTGGATCATCTGGCAGGAACTCCTCATTATCCATCTCTGTATCCTGTTCTTCTTCCTCATCCTGCTGAGCTAGGCTTCTACGTTGTACCTGTTCCACCATCTGCTTCTCATACCTGTACAGTGCCTCTGGAGCCATGACAATCTTAGGAACACCCTGCTCGGAGCCAAAACGCTGTGTTAGGCTTGCTACTGTTGCCTCGTAGTTATGGCCATTCCTCCCAAATTCCTCCCTGAGTGCCACTTGATCCACATGCGGATACTCAGCATATAGCCGCTGCAAATTAAGCCGAGAGGAAAGAGACCCTTCTCCCTCCTGCTGTTCACTCTTACTCAGCTGCAGTGCCTGCTCTAGGTCCATTATTTCTTGCAGTTGTGTGGGAGGATCCAAATGGAAGCCCTCTTCATTACATCTGGTGCTGTTACTTAAATTCGCACCACTAGCAGAATTTTCCTCTTCCTGCAGACGTCGTGCTAAGGATTCATCATCTCTTATCAAGCTGTCCAGAACTTCTGCCTCATGCTGGAACTTGCCTTCCAAGGTCATTTTCCAATACTGGTGGATGGTGTGACAGAATTCAAGAGGCAGAATAACGTTGCGATCCTCATACGTCAGTTCACCTCCAAATTCGCTTGATCCCACAGGGCCAAACATGCGACTGAGCTGCGATGCAAAGAGGGGATCCATTACCAGGGTTATGTACTGTGCACCACCTTCTCCTTCACTACTCTTTTCTAAGGATTTTTCATTCTTGGGTGATGTTGTAATTTTCCGACCAACATTCTTTTTCTTTGTTTTTTTCACTTTCTTCATGTTAAGCTCCTCTTTGTTTTTTCCCGTTAGCCTCAGCAGGTGATCATCAACAGAGTCCGAGAGACTAATACATTCCTCTAGATGCTTCTTGACAGCCAAATTCTGTGGTTGCTGGCTCTGTTTTACTTTCTTTTTTCTTTTCTCGATTATTATATCAGAGAAGTCACTGGTATCAGCAAATGACTGGTCATTTCTACTTTCACTTGTACTTGTGGTTTCAGGTGTTGATATTGCTTCTACAGGGATCTCTTGACTTTCAGATCCGTCCTGTATCAGAGCAGGTTCAGTGGGGTCAGACATTTCATACCCACTGTCTAATAGAACATTCATTGCCCAGTCCAGGTCATACTTACATTTCTCATACACATCATGTAAGTTTTCTTCTGGAATGTTTGGGAAAAAGGCAACAAGATTCTTAAAGGGTTTCACTACTATAATATCCATTCCATCAGTCATTGTTCCCTTCTCTAGTCTCAGTTTCCCTGTTGTCAAAGGCCCAGTAGTTGTGGGACAGGTAGGATTAGGAATATAATTGGGTTTGCCATATATTACCCTAAGTTCATAAAGATTATTATCTAGATGTAGGGCCTCAAAGTCAATGGACAGGGTTTGTGTTTCTGTATCTTTAAGAATAACAGGCAGAACCATATCTGAACTAGGAGAACCTCTCTGTGATGCTTTGCATTGTGCATCTATTGGAATAGCATTAGCTTCATCAGGCTGTCTTGAGCTGGCACCAGAGCTTGTCCGGTTGTGTTTTCTCCTCCTGAATTTTGACACGGCACCAGTATGGGGCTGAGGATCATCTTGCAAAGCCTCTTCATTCCCTTCAGATATGTTCACTGATTGGCTTGAATCCCAGGATGGTGCTAGATTGTCTTCCACTGGATTCCACGATGAAACAGAAGGATCCTCAGCACTTTCTTTCGTTTCCACCTTCATCCACTTTAATGGATCACCAGAACTTCTTGCTCTTCTACCAGTAACTCGACTGGGTTTGGGAAATTTGGAATCCTGATCTTTCTCCTTTTCTGCATCATTGTCCCAGCTTGCTGGACTCGTATCAGTTTTTATTTCCACACACTCCCAGGATGTCATTGACTCAGTGGAGAATGGTGTAGACAGTACTGAATGAGTTTCATTCAGCTTTACTTCATTCTGGTTACCATTTACATTTTTGCACTCCATATTTGTCACATCACCTGTATATACAGAACTTGGATTAGACTTGTCAATGCTGCAGCTGCTGCTATCCAAGAAATCAGAGACTATTCTAGAGTTACTATCCACTCCTGCTTCACTCTGATGCGTGTGTATCACAGCATTATTTCTCTCCTCACATGGCACAGTACCCAAAGTTTGGGAATCATTTGTGGAAACATTGGCTTCTGTAAGATGGTCTTCCAGTGTCAGATCATGTGAAACTTCTTTTAAAATATTTTCATCCCTTTCTTTAATTTTAGAGGGAGTCATAAGGGCCTCTAATAAATTTATTGTCTTTGTATCATCATTTGTACTTGGTGGTGTGTTTGGTAGTTCTAAGATAGAAAATGATCTCTCTTCCATATCAACCACATCAGAATCTTGGTTTTGGTCATCAAAATATGGAATATCAACTTTTTCACCCCCCATTATAGCTAAATATGTGGAGAGAGATTTACCAGTTTTCTCCTCCATATTCCTGCAGAATTCATACATGGCAGAATCTTCATTGTAAGTGTCTGATGCTGCAGAGGTTAAGCTTCCCATACTGTTGGACATACCTAAAGGTGCCTCTCTTTCCTGGACCCTTTGTCTCAGGGCTGAACTAAGGGAACTCACTAGGTCAACAAATTTGTCTTCAGTCACATGACCCTTTGTGGGCTGTGTGATCGAGTTCTCCCATTCTGATTCATTGTGCCAGATATCAGTTTCTTGGTTGGCCTCCTCTATTAATCTCTGTATTTTTGTATCTATACTCTCGACATCTTCAGCTGTCAGTATGTCAACAGATGTGAGTAAATCCTGGTAAACTTCACTGGACTCCTCCTTTATAATTAGTTTGTCATCAAATTTTTCCTGCAGCTCCTTCAAATCTGAATCAGAATTATCTTTACCATCATTGCAATTTTCAGTTTTTCTCTCAATACTGTGTGTACTTTCCACATTCGAATTTAGTATCTGTATATTACTTTCTGTAGAAAACTCAAGAACTGATGCTTCAGTAGCACAAATATCTGTCATAAGTGTATGATTACTTTCACTGTTGTTGTTTATCATTGCTGTATTTTTCTCAAGGTTCTTAGTAACATCCAAGACAATAAATTCATTGTTAGTACATACTTCAGTCCCCTCTCCTGCCCCATCACAAAGTATATCCACATTCCCATAATCTTCATATCCCTCAATTATTACATCTACATCTTCCTCATCTTCAACAGTACAATTCCTGCCATCTACATTTTCATAGTTATTCTTTATTTGTTCAAGAGGAGAGGGTATTTTTTCACCAGGCATCTTCTTCTCATCCTCTAATATGCATGCCTGCACATTATTCATTTTCTCGTCACATGCATAATTCTGTTTATCAGAGGTAGTGTCATATGTATTGTTAAATTTTTCATCAAATGTGTGGTTCTGTTTTTTCTCATACAAATGGTCTCGTTCATCTTTCACCATCAGTTCATCATCAGACACGTAGTCCTGATCATCATTCATGTTCTGTTTATCAAGAATCCCATTTTTTTGTTTGTCCTTCTCTCCTGGAGATTGCTGTACTGCTCTGATTATTGTCTCAACCTTCACATCCTGTTGGTATCTTTGCTTCATCTCTGTTATCTTGTCTTTGGGAACACCATGCATATTCCTCCATGCAAGTTCCTTTGGATTTAGCTTCCAGGGAGTGTCAGCCTCCAATAATTCCACCTCATAGCCATACTGGACAACCAGCTTTACATACGGCAGCATTTCCCACACCTGCAGGTTTGTATTGTCTATGATGACTGGACTTCTGTCTTCCTGGAGTCTCTGGATGGTGCGTCGTTTGTTCCACTCATGTGCGGCACCTATCCTGCTTGGGTCGTATGTGTAATTTCCCTGCTTGTCGCAAAAATAATCATCCGAGGACAGAATAACCCCATTTCGTCCCTTCAATCGTTTTGCCATCGTAGTCTTTCCAGACCCTGGCAGGCCACGCATTATTACCATTACTCTCTTGCCCATTTGGATTTTATCTCTCACAAGGTCACTTTTGCTTACTTTAGATTTACCTGTCTGTTGCGATTTAGTTTGCTGTGGGGAATAATTGTTCTTGGCCACTCCATACAAACTGCTGCTTAATGCTCTTGACCATATTCCTGACTTAACATCACTGCCACTGGCCTGAGAGTTAATATGTACCGGTAAGGCATTAGGCATAAACTCAGGAGCCAGAACCCACCTAGACGATCGCGCCTCCCAGCAGCCCACAGCATCCGATCCCGATGGTGCATGTTTAAGGGGGGAAAATGAGGGGGACGGTGTTGTCTCCTCTGAGGTTTCCAGGACCTCTTGAACTGGGAAATTTCTACTAGGGGATGCAAACCTTTCACCATTATTATCCACCTTAAATTTTCCATTAGTCTGTTGTGTACCACCATCATAAAATCTCCTACTGGGTGAACTGGTAACAGGATAATGAGTCGTCACACCACCACCACCTGAGTTATTCTTATTATTCCTTCTAGGAGATCCACCAAACCTTTCACCATTATTTTCCACCTTAACTTTTCCATTCGTCTCTTTTGTACCACCATCATAAAATCTCCTACTAGGTGAACTGGTAACAGGATAATTATGAGTCGTCCCACCACCCCCACCAGTAGAGTTATTCTTATTATTCCTACCCTCAAAGACACTCCTGACTATGGACTCTGCTTTGAGGGCACTGAGTGTGTGTGGGGGCAAGTCATTTTTGTCAATCATGGCCAGCAGTGTATCAGTGGCTGCAGTGGCATTCCAATCACAACTCTGTAGAATTAACTTGATCACTTCATGTTCCACCAAAGTACCGAATATCTCCTCAAACTTGGTCAGGACTTCCCCGTGGTCCTTCGTCGTTGTTGTCCCAGCCATGGCACCACCTCACTCACTCACTCAGCTTGGATCAAAACAAACCAAAAACCACTTAACCAGAATAACAACAACATTTAAAAACAACAACAACAAATCACAGCAGCTTAAAAAAATGAAAACTTTCCTTTGTCTATAATATATAAGCGGTTGTTCTCGTCTACGTTCCTTTCATCACCCTTTCTTTTTCTCTCCTGCGTACTCTTGTCTTGCGTAAAATTTCCTCGTATCACATGATCACGAATTCACAATAAACAACAGGAAATTTAGGAAAATGTCTCTTCTTGCTAACCTTGAACCTCTTATCGAAAACACACATGGAAACGTATATAATATATTTATTTCCCAGGTAGAGGGGTGTCAAAACGTATAGAAAGAAGTGTTGTGTGAGTTGGAGATCTTTTTTAAGTATTTCATCTTGAGAATGTGCTTTATGCAGTTTTATATATATATATTTATATAGCTTGATTGATTAGATTTTCCATATATGCCTATTTAAACGTTTTTCGGGAGATAATAATTGATATCACGGTCAATCTGAAGGAGAAATTTCTGAACTGCGTTGTCTAATAACTTGACTGACTCAGGTGGTATTTATATAACTACTAGAATTACGCACACTGTTTTACTTATCTTTGTTGTGGTTACAGATTAGATTATAGGGTTTGGTAAATTGTATGAATAGAGTGATAACAATCTGATAATTATTATGATATCCAGCATAACTCATCCACGAATGTGCAAGACTGCAATTTGATTATCAATTCAACGAAATAAACTTTATACATTCTAAAGTATTATGAGGGCTTACAACGATGGGGCTCTAAATTTTCTAACTTGCTGGTGATCAAAACAACCATGGCATAATAATAATAATAATGCATACATTAATTAATACGAATGTTGCAAATACTGTATAGGCAGAGGAAAAGAGCGAACATAGAAAAATCTCCCATCTCAAAGCCAGGGTGTAGGTAATGTTCAAGAATATACTTCGGATTTTTTTTTATTAATTTAATTAATTCTATTTTGGTATACATTGCTAACTAATGAAATTAATGAAATTCATCCATGGAGGAGAGAGAAATGGCAAGAAATCTGCTCCCCTTTTTAATTAATACTATCGATGTTCAGATGTTTTAAAAAGTATTTGATTCTAAAGAGTAGATGCTCTTTTGTTATATAGATGAAGTAAAGGCACAGACAGACTCAGCTGTTTACAAGGGGCGAGGAAAGAGGCTGAGGCTGACGTGCGGTTATGTCAAAAGTGATATATTATCCTCGAGTGACACGAAATTTGTTGTATAATTAGTGGTATCTAAAGCCCATGGTGCTCAGGCGACCATGGCACAGTGTAAATTAACGCCACATGAGTATATACAGAACGCCTTTGCTCCCCAAGTAGCAATATTGTGTAGTGAGGATGCAGATAATCTTTGCCTCAAAAATAATTTACGATTCGTGGAGTTAATACAGCCCTTCTGTCGACTCAATAATGAGAGTAAGTGCTATATTAATGCTGTCATTGGCACCAGCTACCATCCTTTACCCTTCATCTCGCATATAACATTATTTTTTTTATTTACGTAGAAGTTCCTTGTTATAGTTTGTTTTTGTGGTTTGTGTCTGGTATATACCGGTATATATGCATAATATGTATATTAAAGAGCCGCTATATTTTTGGGATTATATATATCAATAACCTGTAGCTGTGCTTTTCTTATTCCTACACAGGATGTCTTAGTTTAGGAGGCTACCTGTATAGGCTACTGTAATTACAGACTGATATTTCACTCTTAAGACTTTACAACACTGTTGTACCAATGGTGGAAGTGATTCTATCCATCATTATGGTTTAACTTTGCTATAGCATCTACTCCTTTGTGCCATATAGATATGCTAGGTTAAATAACTGGCTCACTTAGTGGGGCTATTCAGCTCGAGATTTTACTGGACTGCCATGCCAAATTTGGTAGAGATTTTTTAGTAAATGGCGACATTGTTAAAAAAAACAGGTATTATTACAGAATAACTGGGTTTTTGGCTAGGCTTGAGCAGTATTACCACATTAGGCTAGGTTTTGGAAATATGCCCCAGTCACTTTATGATAGTTTACACTGGTTATACTCGGTAGTTTGCCCAGGTTAGGTCCCGGTAGTCAGCTGTGGTCTAGATTAGGTTAGGTCAGGTCAAACTAGTTTCCAAATTATGTTTGTAAACGGGGCATATCTCGAAAATGGGGTGTTAACGAGAGAAACACCATAGATGAAAAATGTCTTAGAATGGTCCAAAATAGTGGATAATGATACTAATATATACAATATAGTGAACCCAGGTTTTCTGTAAATTTATCAAAAAACATAAACTATATGTGCACATTTAGAAAAGCAGACTAACTATGGTACAGTTACCGGAACAGTAATACATTTTTTCTTACAGTCCGTATTGCTGACCCGTCTGGCAACACGGTGCCAATCCGTAACCTTCGTGTGGTGTTTGAAGACATGAACCGACGACCACCCCAACCAACTCTAGGCAAGAAGCTGTTGAGTGAAGTGGTTACTAACACACCCTGGGACCGACCCACCATTAGGTAACCAAAACAGATGGCAGAAATTCACTCAAAACTCAAATTCTTCCAGTATAGTACTTATGTGAATCAGATGATCAAGTATTTCCACATTCACAGCCAGAATCCATTAAAGATCATGAGAATTGATCGTGTAAAGTTTCATTTTTTTTATGTCTTCATCATATACAGTAATGTCAATGTTAGGAAATTATTTAACTCTTATTACGTACTGTATGCAAACGGAAAACAAACTGATGCTGTTGATAATGAAGCTATCATAGAGTGTAACCTGCCACATAATACAGTATAGTAATATGATAGCTATTGAAATTGTACAGTAGTAACTAACATCTTCTGTTCAAGTCTAATGTTTAAATTGAAACATAGCCTTTGTCTAATTACACAAGTTACTTATTTGTAAATAAACAGTATTGATAAATAAATTTTTGAGTTGTGTAACATGCAATAAAGTACAGCACAGTACATGGTATGGACTGCTGTTAGAGTTTGTAATTTTTCTTTTACATCCTGTTGTTCAAATCTATATCAGTAGAAATTTTGTTGCATACTGGTTGGTAAATGGGGCACTGTGGGACATGATTGTTGCATTTTATTTTTAACTGCATTATGTTACTTTTACAATGAACAAGGTTATATGATTTATTGCAGCAGAAAGAAAGCAGCCAACACCTTGTAGTGCCACATACACTTTCCAGTACAACACATATCACTCACTTATCTCGGGGCCTCACCAAAGTCACAAGCTACTGACAGCCTCCAATCCTGAGGTTGATAGATAAAAAAAAATAAAGTTGCATTCTGCTGTACCTTATTCATTTGTTCTATTTTGAACATCTTTACACATTTCATTTCCCTCAAAAATTTTGCATGTTCTATTGATATACTGTATGGAACCTATCAGTGATATTGCATCCATTACTGTGTAACAAACCTTTTGAGGGTTTATCAACAATTATTTATTTTACGTGGGGCCCTTCGATATATATGCATTATAATTCCCACGTACTCACCTTCTCTCACGAGTTAGCTAGGTTTAAAAGGAAACTGTCCCTTTTCACTGGGTTTTTATTTGGTAGGTCAAGTAATAATAATTATAATCTTAATCTTCTTTTCACAGGTTATAATTCATATATGAACTTTATAGTTAACCTGGAAAGTAACTTGGAATATCTCACAACAGGAAAGCTAACCTGGAACATTACATAACTTCGTAATTACATTACAAAATACAGTAGTGACATCTTCTATCCAATAGTAAAGATGTCACTAAACATAATGACAATAGTAAGGATGTGAAGATGTTGAGATGTGTATTGGTTAGTTTGCACCAACACCAGTGTGTGGTGGGTAGTTAAGATGTGTGTTGGGTAGTTAGTTTGCACCAACACATCTGCCACACCAGTGTGTGGTGGGTAGTTAAGATGTGTGTTGGGTAGTTAGTTTGCACCAACACATCTGCCGCACCAGTTTGTGGTGGGTAGCACCCACGGCGTAGCCGTGGCTGGCGAAGCCAGTGCTTGTTCATATAAATATTTTAATATCCATATTTGCCCAAGTAGCTAAAAACACCCTTGTCATGTGACTCCACTTCAGGACAATTGGAGCATCTGGGACCCGTGGGGCACTTGAACTGGAGCTGCAGCCCACCACACGTTGGTATGAGGCTTGGCGAGACACTTTTCTCCACATCCAATACCCCTCAGATCATGAATTCACCAAGCACTACCTGGCCTGTGTATTGGTAAGTTTATCTGATGATTCTTTATTTGTTATTGATCCTTTAATACTCAGTCCTTATTACCATTCCCAGTTTCTATCATGATACAATGAGTTTTATCCTGTTTGTCGTGACGTGTGTGTGTGTGAACATCAGTTGACCTGGGCCACGATAACGGGCTAGATTAAGCCTATGTCCAGTGTCGGATCATATAAAAAAAAATTAAAAAAAAATACTGGAGTCAAATGTGGGGCTATCAAGATAGGATTTGCCATATTCTTTTGTGATTGGTTGGCATGTAAGGTAGAAAATGCCTTTAGGTATTATGATTGGCTGTTGTGACAAAGGTACTGGAGCCTGTACTGAGTACTGACAGATCAGTACATTCTGGCAGAGTGTATCAAGATTTGGTAGTTTTATGTGTGGCCAGCTAGACAATCCCTCATTAAAGTCAGTATCATGTCTTCCTTCTTCATTTTCTTTGCTTATGAGGGACTTGCTACTGTGATATGTTGTCTCCTTGAAACTTTATCCATTGTAACTCACTCCATTGATCCCAGCTTCTGTACCACTCGCTTCCTTCTCCTTGTCCAGGTTGTGGCATCAAACAGTGACAGTCCTCTAGACCAGCTGAATCGGTTGTCTCAGTATCTCCACCAGCAGCTACACCAGACACCCTCTCGCTACCCCAAGTGGTTCTCTCCAAACATTCTCAAATACTATCTCCTGGTGCATGATGTCACTGTGGGAGATCTCACAAAGTGAGTACAAGCAGTTAATTGTATAGACTATAGAGGAAGGGGGTTAATAGCGATCTAACCTTATTTTCACTTTTTCATCTTGTGAATATTTAATAATTATTGTACGGTATTATTTCTTTCTTTACATGAAGCAATGCTGATGGTTGTTGAAACTCCTAACAGGTCAGAGCAGGTGCTGGAGCAAATGTCAAGTATGTATGGTGCTGGAAACTGTCATATGCTGCAAATCAACTCTCGCCCCCTTGACCACAGTGACATTCACCTTCCTGACCCCTGGACACAATTTCTTGTCCAGCGAGCCTCCTGTGATCCGTGAGTAATAACACGGGTACAGTTATTAAAGTTTACAATCTCTACTTTCCCATAACATAAAGGGAAAATAGCACTTTATAATGTTAGAATTACTATAGCAAGCCCATATATTTTTTCATAACAATTTTATATATAGTACTGTAATGGTGGCTTGTATTGTGATTTTCTGCATTTTGCATTGTTTTAGTTAGTTACACTACTTTGTTATAAAATCAATATTTGTATCACATAGCCTAGGTTTCAGGAGTGTAATCTTCATGAAAAAGGAGGGTTCAGTGTATTGTGATATAAGATTAACTGCTTCTAATATGAGTGTTTGTATATTATCAGGAGTGGTGGCAGCAGCTCTGAAACCAGTAGTGGCACTGGGACACCACGTGAGGATGTGAGCGGTCTGCCCACGAGGGTGACAGAAGGGGATACGACTGATTGCTGTGAGCCAGTCCATCCCCTTTCACCTCCTCCCACCACTGTACCCACTATGGATGAAAAAAATGGAGCCTTTGACATAATGCCTGGGGTGGAGATTTCTTCAGATGTCCCAGTGATGGTGGACAGACCCACTCAGCCACCTGGCACCCCACAGCACCATGGGGGCTGTCTCACCTCTTCTGATGTGGACCGAATACGAATATTTGTACACGAGTTTTGTGTGCGATCGTTGATACCACACACTGAACGTCAGATTCGGCACCTGAACGATGTGGTGACCAATCGATCCCGCTCCAAGTCCCTGCTTAGTGCCACAAGAAGGTGGCTGGTGGGCAATAAGAGTCCTGGTGCTGCCACCAACTCTGTTATCTACAGCTCGGAAGCCACAGAGCTGCAGACACGCAGGCTGGCTGATCTCTGCTTCATGTTTGGTTTATATGAACTAGCCTACTCCTTCTATCACACTGCCAAGAACGATTTTAAGAGTGATCAGGCATGGCTCTACTTTGCTGGAGCCCAGGAGATGGCTGCCCTGGCTGCTTTCATGCACAATAGTGCTGACTATCCTAAGCGCTACCTCCACAATAGCCTCCACACCTACCTCAATGTTTGCAAGGTTTGTACAAGAAACTGTATCCTTATATGATGTTTTTCATCCTCATTTTATCTTGTATGGGGTATTTGTTCAAATTGTGCTAGGTCATATCATGCTGAAGAAATGAGAAAATTATGAGTTCCATTCCCTCCCACAATTTCAATCCCAGTGTGTACCATCAGTAAGATGGTATACAGTTCATCACTTCAAACTGTAAAGAGTAAAAATAGGAGGAAGGGGTTTCAAGGTCACTGGCAAAGGAAGTTACTTGACCTTCATTTTGTTTTTGTTTACAGGTGTACAATTTTGCTATCCGTGCTACAATATTGAGTGGTGAGGTGCTAAAACACTGTGGGGAGTATGGGGAGGCAGCTATGACCTTCATTAAGCTGACATCTGAGGAGAGTGACCTGCTGTCTGCTCTGATGTTGGAACAAGCTGCTCATTGCTTCATCCATGCTCAGCGTCCCCTGCCAAGAAAGTATGCCTTCCACATGACTCTAGCTGGACACAGATACAGTAAAGCCGGTCAGCGTGCACACTCACTCAGGTCGTACAAGCAGGCTTTTCAGGTTAGTTCACTCATTTATTCATGATGAATTGGAGGGGTTGTTGACGAACAGTATTTGTATTGGTTTTAGTTGTATCTCCATGAATGTACAGTTTAAACCTTTTTTATGCTCATGTGATGCTAAGGCATACACTGAGTTCCACAATGTAAACTTGGCATGACCCTAGGGTGTACCCCAAGGTGTGAAGAGTTAATGTTGTAGTTTTTTTTTTTTTTATGTTTAATGTACGGTCCCTTGTATGTTTGAACTAGACCACATTTATTTCTTATATTTTGTAATGATTACCTTCTTTTCATGCAGGTTTATGCATCAAGGGGCTGGGTTTTGGCAGAGGACCACATTCACTTCACCTTAGGTAAACAAGCACAGCACCTCAAGCAACTGTCTGAGGGTTTGACTGCATATACGCAGTTGGTGGACCAGAAGCTCAAGCATGAAGCCCCCAGTCAGCAGTCACCATCACAGCAGATTACCTATGTTAGAGAATTCATCAATACCTTTCACCAGTATGTTCAGCAGGATTGGGAGCCATCTATGGGTCTGCCATATCTTCCACTCCCAATGATCGACTCCCAGGCCACACGAGTACTCTTGGGGGCAGCTCAGGATAAACCAACAAGCCCAGAGTGGACTCCAGCTTCCCATGTCAGCTTGGACAGTCCCCCTGCCATCAACAAGAGATGGTTCGCTTTAGAGAAGGAACTAGTAACTGGTGCGAGTGGTACCGGCTTAAAGACATTCCGACCAAACTTACAGCTGCTGACCAGTGAAACGCCCAACACACAAAGTCCCGTTGTTCCCTCAAATGAGCCGGTAACCCTAGAAGTACTGATGACTAACCCTTTGGCAGTGAGTCTGGACATTGCTGACGTTAAGTTAGTCTTCACCTTCATGTCTGAAGGTGAAGATGGTGATGATTCTAGTTCAGCAGTATACCATTCCCCTCATGCTGGATTCACACTCCCAGCTGGTGCCCAAGAACTAGTGAGGCTGGAACTGTTACCCAAGCTAGTGGGGAAAATACTTATTCAGGGTGTCCAGTACAAGCTTTCCCTCACCCCAGATCCAAGCACAGGAGCTGCCAGTACATCATCTGCAACAGCACCAGTGGTAGTTGAAGGGCAGCAGGGTATCAAAGTCCAAGGACCAAGACTAAATAGCACAACAGCAGAAAAGTGTGGGGCTGTTTATGCCAAGGACAATAGATTAGATATTTCGGTGTTACCTCCTCTCTCGAGATTAAGTGTAACCTTCCATGGAATTCCACAAATAATGAGTTGTGGTGAGATGTGTAGTACAGAAGCAATCATAACTAATGTTGGTCCTTGTTCAGTGAGTAAGCTATGCTTGGCTGTGTCAGATCCAAATCATGTTTACATGGAAACACATTCCACTCTAGTGCCAGAAAAAAGTGTTTGTGTTTTAAGTGACTCTCAGTCAGTAGACAGTAGAATCAACAGTCGTGTTGAAACATTAACGTTACCAGACAATGAACTAAAGCCGGGTGAAAGTATACGAGCTAAACTGTGGTTACATGCACCACTTGCACCTGGAGCATTTGAAGTGGAGTTACTCTTCTACTATGATACCTCACACCAAACTGGAAAAAATAAGTAAGTAGAGTCCATTTATGAAATGTGTGGCCCTGTAGGCATGGGCTTTCTCAATGGTGGTCCTACTGTGTCCTCTTTGTGTAATAGAAAATAACGAAAAGGAGTTAAGTGTCAGCAACGGCATCTAGCTTTAAAACATTTATCTCCATGACATACACCCATTAGATAGGTAGATCCAAGGATAGAAGAGAGTGAAGAGACTCCTTTAATGACAAGCCCTATAAAGAAGAGCCACAGCTGTAGTTGCTCTGACGTCAGTCATATATAATTAAATTATCATACATGTATAATATTTGGTCATCTCAGTCTTTGAACATCATTCAGATGTTGGATTCCCAAGTATTGAACCTGAGAATTGCAAAACCAGACTGTTAGTATTTAATTTTTAACTATTATTTTCATTTTATTTTCCAGCCTCATTATTACATCAACTGGTGGCTAGGGTGCCAGTATAAAGGGTTGAATGGGTCACTTCTTTCACATGGTATTTCAACATTCTAAAGAGGCTTGAATATTGTACTGTTTGTAAGGAACTATACTGTACTAAGTAGATGGCCATTCTACAGTACTTGCCAAGTAATAGTTTAATTTAATGGTTTTATTTCTCATGCAGGTACCGGCTATTGCGACACCATGAGAGCATTTATGTTGAAAAGAGTCTGAGTCTGAAAGTGACGTCTGCAGTGAGTCAGAACCTGGAGACCTCTCTCACTCAGGATGAGAAAGAAGACGCTAACTACAGCTACACTTCCAACTTAGTCTTGGAGGCACTAAACATTTCTGAGGTGAAAAGAAAACATCTAAATACAAGTACTGTGCTGCTAACTATATCTTGACCCTTATCGTGAAGTCTTTGAAAGCTATAGGAGAAATGTCTTGCTTTATGATAAGTTTTTCACATGTTTTTTCTACAAGTGATTTATTTACAGGTTGACAGCAGCTGTCAGTCATACAAGGTTGTGGGTCTGAGTTCCAACAGTAAAAAATGGGCTGTGGTTCCTCATGCCAGATTAAAAGGTTAGTTTTGAAAGTCATTGTTAACAATGTTCCCAAGATATTAGCATAGGAAAACATATACTTTTAAATTAAAATTAAACAGATTTTACAATTTAACATGAGATGTAGTACACAGTTTGGAGACAAACACCAAAGTGGTACTAATTTTATACTGCTGTTTCACATATTTCGTATGCTGAAGATGCCTGAATATATCCCTCACAGTCCAGGAGCTAAGAGTTGGTGAATCTTGTCACATGTGCATCAAAGGTGTACAGCACATCAACAAGAAAAAGGGCAATATGGTTCTCTCCAAGTATCCCTTTGAAGGAGGTCAGGTAAGTTCACACATTTAAAGATCAAGTACAAAATAGTCATGATCCAGTGTAAAACTTTTAGTGTCCCATTCCTAGCGAGAAGGATGCTTAGGCCAAGGTTGCAGCAAGATGCAGTAGGCAATATGTAAATTAAACTTTTGTTCTCTTGGGTGCAGTATTCAGTAAGTGAAGTTCAAATATAACTTTCACTTCCCTCAAAAGTATTGTTATTGTTTGGACCTCTATCACCCTTCTTATTTCACAGGTGGGGGACACTAAACTGTCTTTTGCTTTAAGTCCTCACCTTCCCTAATAGAAAAAAAAATTAATTACCCATGTAATGGCATGGTGGTTTTGTGTAGGGGTGTGTAATGTGTTGCAAAGTTTAAGAAGTTACTTTTTTTCATAGATATATGGATGGTTATTTTCATGAGTTGAGGTTAATATCTAATATATAGGAGGCCAAAATAGATGTAACCAACATCCATGGGCTAGGAGAAAAAAGAAACAAAGGAATTCTGTGTCACTTGACTTTATCAACATGATGGTAAATATAACAGTAATGGATTCATACTATATGTACAAAATTATGTAGTAATGTTGATGATAGGTAATAATAACTATTATGTACTGGCCAGACTCCGGGTGAATGCTGGTGGCGGTTTTCCCTGAGAACTCGCGTCAGTCTACCAGACTTGCTGGCTGACCCCTTACCCCCCAACCCCACTGCAGACCACATTCCCCCACCGCCCACCCAGGCTCAGCTAGACACCTCATATATCACTGAGGCTAACACTCTGGACACCGTCATCACCATATGGTGGAAGGTCAGTGTTTGCTATTGGTTCTTAGTACAATATACTGTATATACATTTTCAGTTAACGCACACTCGATAAATTGTTTAGTTATTGTTGAAATGGATCATGAAATACAATTAGGGGTCTTAAACAAGGGACAAATTATAGTTGCTTTCAATTTTTCATCTGTCCCTCCTTTCCTTTATGCTTGCTGTCCCTACATTCTATCTCCTCCTCTGTCAAGCTATAGGGTCATCCAGGACTAGCATGTCTTTCATTGTTCATTTGCACTTCAAGATACAGTTAGGTTGTCTAATTAACTTTCTGTCATGTACAGTTACTTTCTTTTGCTCTCCTTTTACCATATTTGTACAGTAAGCTCCTGAATACAGTACCCTAATTTTTGCAAGAACATCTGACATTAAAAGAAAAGATAATGATAATGATGTTGCAGGGTGAACGAGGTGGTCAGATGACCTATGGGGAGCACAGTGTCCACCTGAAGAGCCTAGGGGAGAGTGTCATTGTTCCCAGCCAGATGTTAGTGGGTACAGCAGAGGAGGAGAAACCACCCATCAGAATCATCCCAGAGAGCCCCACACAACTTCTTCCTTCACTAATACCTCCTCCAGCCAAACAGAGGAACTTGGTCAAAGTCTCAGCTCAGTTTCCTGGACCCACCCAGCATGACTTCTTAAGTGATAAGTAAGTATGGATTCGTGTGTGCCGTGTTTGTTTTTTGAAAAATGAATATTATATGAGGAGGAACCTTATATTAAACAACAGTTTGAATTATACTACCTTGGAAAAGTAGCTACCAAATAAAATTTTTGTTGCAGGTTATGTTGCTTGGAATTTGTATTAAGCCTCCACAACTGCACAGGCTGCAATCTCATCACATTCCTTAACCTTAGCCAAGATGGTCTGCCTGCAAGGTAAAGTGAATTAGTTTTTTTTTTTTTTATATATATATATATATCAAGAGGAAGGTGAGGATTAATGGCGAAAGAAAGAAAAGGAGTGGATAACTGAATTATAAAAAACCTTTCTTATAGGATATAATGATTATTACATAATTTAGCTGTTTTACATATAGGATCTGTACCATTTTAGAAACATCTGTGATGAAACGTAAGTGTAAAAGGAGTCCAGTACTGGTTATTTGAATATGTGTAATTTTTCTGTGTAGCCATCTTCAATTAGGTATGATGGGTGAGGGGAGAATAAAAATAATTCTGTGAAAATAAGAGAGGGAGGAGGATAGGTGTGATAAATGGAGAGTAGATAAGTACCAACTAACCAAGTTTATAACTTTTTTACCTGTAACAGCTCTGGTGGTGGCAGCAGCCAAATGTACTCTCCACAAGCCAGCACTCAGCTCTTATATGTTGGAGGGACAGCCCGTAAAGTGTCCCTCCCTCCTTGGGGCAACCGCCAGGTACCCATTCGTGCCCTCATTACTTGTCCAGGATCATACAGCCTGGGCTCCTTCACACTGACTGCCATCAGACAGGATGCAGGGAGAGACAAAACTGAACAACCCACTCCTCAGCTCTGTCAGATACAGACAGCTGTTACAGTCATGCAGACAACAAGGGAACGTCAAACACATGATGTGCGATAGTCTTAACACAAAGGTTGCTAGTGGAAAATAATTTTGTGATTGTGTCTGTACAGTAATGGTTTCTATACTGTCTCTAGAGCCCATTTAGAACTTAAACTTTTTATAACTGTTATAAGTCATTCCTTTTTATTCTTCTCAGATGATAAGCCTCACAGTATGTATGGAAATTATTCAAGTGGTTTACACAATATGGGATGATAGGTCTGATTGTTTAAAAAAAAATTCAGAACCATGGGAAATATTAGACAGGTGGTTGAATTACAGTTGATCTGGTATACTGTAAAATGTGCTTGCTGACCTGTACAGATATTTGTAAATTTCTTAAATAAAACATGTATGTTTTGCTATGTGCATACAAATTTTACCATGTATAGATAATTGTAGATTAATTGTTATTATGATGTTGAGATATTTAAGGTGAACAGAAATTATCAGATCATTACCGGTGTTTATGACAAACCAAGAGTGAGCAGAATATTCTGCATATGCAAGATCTGATATACTGTAAATTAATAAACTTACAAACAAATGATTTTAATCATCAATTACCTGACATGTTAAATAATCTGTGGATTACCATGGACATTGCATTATCCTGACATAGTTACATGGCCTAGCTTTGTAATATTTAATCCTATTATATTTCATGTTGCACTCTCCTCTTTTTTTATGCGAGGTTAGGTTCCTGAAGGGGTCGCATAAAGTAAATTGTACAGTTGCCAAAAAAGGTATTGCGACAAATCGTGATAGAACTTTAACCCTAGTAATATCCACAACTATTTGTAGGGACTATAAGCATGTATAATATAAGGAAATATACATATCCTTCTGTAATACAACTATAGACATTACTATATTTAATGTTGTATCGAGAGTTGTCGCAATACCTTTTTATGCAACTGTACATTTCCATAAGAAATAATGGTACTTTAACTTGAAAACTGAGCCTCCTTGTTTATGTTATTTTAAGTTCGTGTAAATTGCATTTATTTAATTTTTTTCATGATACGCACTATTTCAAATTCGCATAATTTAAACTCATAAAAAGAGAGGAGAGTGTATATCAATAGTTGTCACAATACCTTTTTTGGCAACTGCACCTCTGTTGCCACATGACGCCGACCTAAGTTGGAGCGCTGCTGATCGATCGACGACAACGCCACATTAGGCGCATAACGGCTGCCACATGACACGGGACGTCCAAAAAGTTGACCTGACAGGCTGCCGACTCAATTTTTGGATTTCCTACATGTTCAAAATTTTCTGAAATCATCCATGACCTCCCGAAGCATGGCAACTTGGATAAAAGACCTCGCTACAACCTCTTAAGTCGGCATGGGATGGGGCTTTATCCTTTTTATGTTGCCTGCATGATGTACCCTGCAGAATGAAAAAAAAAAAAGTTTAGTCATGCTTTTCTATATACAGTATTCTGTTCTTGAATGTTGCCTTGATAATAAAGTTGCATTACTTTATATTTGCAATTAAATTATGGCTGAAATTATATTGATGAAAGTAATAACAAAATATGATAGGCCTTTTGGCTAAAAAATATCTGATATCCATTGTGATTCTTCACTTCACAAGTTCCTAACATCCACATGAAATCCCAAAATATAGTTATCATGAAACTCATAACTCTACAAAGGAAATGTGGGGATGTAATAGTTATTGCAAGTAATTCAAACACCAATGACATTATTTTCTTCACTTCAGTGAGTTGATTTATTGATGCAAGTAAGGTCAAGGTGATACAATATGGGGAGTGAAACTCGTCCTTCTGAGTGCATCAAGGAAGTCCTGTACCAGGATTTTGGGAGTGCCTGCACAAAATTGCAGGAAATATAAGTTATTTTTGTCTTAATCATGGACAACAAGAATTTTTGTACCCGATACCATGGTACTTGAAATGTAAACAATTAGAGCAGGCTACTACAGTATTTGTAGCTGATTGGTCCTTGCATCCCACTGTATGATTAGTGGCACTATTATAAACTTTTTATATAGCATTGTATAAGAATTCCTATATGATGCATCAACATTACTCCAGCTGGTGAGCTACAAGGGACACACAATACTGTAGGATTAAATTTAAACCTTTAGAATATGGGTCTCACCATCTTGTACATAATTTGTGCTAAAACAATAAATGACTGGCTTATGGTTAGCATATAATAGTTTTGATATTCTTACATGATATATGTTTCACTAATTGCAAATGTTCAATCACAAATCTTCACACAAACTTTTAAGGTACAATATATGAAAGCAAAATGTACAGTAATAAAAGTGTGGATATCTGTAACACTAAAATGTCCCAGGAAGGCAGTCCCACATACCCATTACCCTCTTAAGTTAACATTGAAGTGTAAGAAAATATATTGTTATCTCCAGCAGACTCCTCCACTCAGGATATTCTCCCAGTGTATTCAGTTTGAAGCCATCTCTTTTGCCTGGACAGTCTTCATCAGTTATTTAAGCTTGTGATAGATTAAATTAAGTTAGATTACATCTATAAAAAGCTATGGTGGCATCACACATCATTGTCTCATCCCAGCAGATATTGGAAACCAGTCACTTTGTTCTCTACCTATTCTCACACAAGCCACACTACCCTTAGAGAAGCTTTAATGTATTTAGCAGCCTTCCCTCTAAACCAATGATGTAATTTTTCTTATCAGTAAATATAAAATGAAATATCTGTCCTTATGGAAAGCACAAACACTTTGGCAAAAGTATACATAAAACATTGGTCTCAAAATGAATACAGTGGGAAGAATACAGTCATTCCAAAATTTAATTACAAATCATAGCCATTTCACATAATAGTAGCAGCCAACAGCCAGCTAGATACTCAACTTGTAGTAGGTAGACTCTTTTCATATCATTGATTGTACAGTAACACTACTGTTTTCAACTCTACTACAATTTTATCAGCACAAAATATATATATAGCTGTATATTGTGCATTGTCTTCACCAGTATTGGTTAGTACGTCTTTTTTATTATGGAGAGCTACACCACTGTTTATGACAAGTACAATACTAGAGTATATATAGCCCTTTTGTAAAATACAAGTCAGTGTTTATTACAAAACTAATAGTATCATATTTTTTTCTGTTTGAGTAGGGGTATATGACACCAACGTCACTCTCCCTTTACATAATTTTAGAGGTATGGTATACAGCACCAATTTTTGTTTTAATACAAAAAAGTACCGGTACGCAATTTTTTTGCTCTTGTAGTGTTATATCACATCTGAAGCATGATATCACTCTTGATCTTCAATACTCAATAATCGGAAATGTCTTATATCTTTATTTTATCTAATACATTGTGTTAGAATATAAGCACACGGCATAATTTTCCATATTATTGAAGATTCATTTCTTCAGATTATAACCCTCTTTCAAACAGCCTCACATGTGCATTACGTTAACTTTCGAAGTACATGAGGAGCATCGTTTTCTTTTTCTTTAGAATTCATGTGTCTGATGCACTACCATCGAGGGATATGATCAAACACCATAACACTTTGATACAGTTTAATTAATTTTTAAATTAAAAGTAAGAAACACTATCAGGCTGAAAGTGACATTAAAGCACAAATTAAGATATGACACATTAGTGAGTCATTATGCACTAGAAGGTTAAACGTTAACGAAACGAGTGTATGTACTTTTTCTTTTATACTTAGTACAATATCATTTGCTTCCAAACAGTTCAGTGAAGATTCTTATTATGGTAGAACTGCACCATTTTATTTCTTGCCTTTTGGAGCTAGTTCCAGCCCACGTATGTATTTGCGAGGTATGTGGTACGTTTCTGTAATGAGAAACAGTGTTACTACCTCAGTCAATTAAAGATAGGCATGCTATAATATTCAGCATATAATTGCCATAAATAAATATAGCATAATGATATTTCATACCCAGTATCTGCCATGATTATAGGATTCGTATTCAGTATTAGCCATGATAACATAAGGGACAGGAATACAGTAACAAAACTTTTACGGACTTGGTAATTATCCGATACGAATCATCATGCTTATCGTTTATGATAACAGAGAGTCTGTTAAATAATTCATATTGTATCACACAACTGGTTGCTGGTTGTCTCAAAATATTGCCTTGACACTGCTGTTATTATAATGAAATGGCTATGATCTGCATTTTTTGGATGTGCCATTACCGATACTATTCATCACCATTTCTGTAGGTCAATGAAAATGATTGTGGACTTGTATCATCACTCCTAAAATAATTGACAAGGTACACACTTCTTTTGTCTGTTATATATTAATGCCCACAAATCTACACAAAATTATTGAGTCATAATTCTACCCAAACTTGAACGACCAGAGACACAGCATGCAAAATATTTTAATCCCCACGATTAGTGTCCTGCGAACCTGTCATAGGACATTTGCAACAAACCCCTTGCCTATCCTTTCACCTTGTAGTTGTTACTGGGAACCAACTTAGAATACTGCTAAAGCACATGAAACATTATGAACTTGATTCAATCCCATAACATGATTAGGGAAGAGATAGATGACTATTATTTCTGGTGTTATACAATGGCTCAAATGACTGTACTATAAGAAAAAAGAACAAAAAGGGCAGTTACTTACCAAGAAGAAGCTTAGCAATGAAGGCCACCTGGTTGCCCTGGACAAGGACTTGTGTGGTGCCTGCTGGCTTGTGTTCAGCTGGTCCCACACTGGTACTGGCAGCCACACCAACTTGTATCTGGTGGGCCAACTCACTCTCATCAATGCCATACACTCCAGCATTGTAGATTAGTGTCACCTGCAGAAATAAAACATGTCAGTCTACTCAAATTCACTGACTGTAAGATATTTCTGTTCTGTACATCAAATTCTTTCTAAAGGAAGTAGGAATGTAAGTTATTACAAAATTCACAAGTAATAAACTTTCATTTCTTTAAAACTTTCAACAAATGTTGACAAATTGTTTGTTATATAAAATAAGTAATTTATTTTCTCCTTTCCTTTTTTATTAGGAATATCATGCATTTATTGATAATACAGTATGAGAGGGGAAATATGATCCAAGCAAGACTCCCAGAGAAATCCAAAAGCCAGTTAAATTTGAGGCTACAGGCCAGCTTCACATCAGTACTATGACAATAGCAATGATACTGCATCTGACCACTTGCGACTCATTTATTTAAGGAAAGAGGTCATCTGCAACATTATGTACTGTAGGTAATACACCTGTAACATCCATAAAATCCATCCCTTACTGACCTTTTTGTTGCCACTCCTTTTAGCCACAGCTAAGTCAATGGGATCAAGTTTCCCTTTTCGAATAAGTGGGATTCCACCAGATCGGGTGATGCGGACAGCAGGTGCCATTTTGCCTAACATTCGTGAGAAAATTTCATCCCAGCGCAGCACCTCCCGGTACCCTTCCTTTCTGTTTACCACTGCCTCATGTAGCACTGGGTTCAGCGTCACTGTACTGAAGGAAGGCAACACAAGGTAAGGCACCTTTAAATGTAAATTTGATTTCAACACACAGATGGGATCACAACTTATAAATACCTAAAAATTGCATGCCTTTGAGTATTATACATACTCAAAGAGAGCCCAGAGTTATTTAATCTTCGCCACAATGTTTACTGGATCAGGGAACTATTAGCCTGGGATTGGCCTTGACGCGGCAACCACTGTAACACTTATAAACACTTTCTGTGCTGTTTTTATTTTTCCATTTCTCCTACTGTATTAGATCCACTTGAAACTAAAATAACCCAATTAAAAATAGAATATCAAAGAGCTAGAATTGAATATTTCAATCAATGTGGCATACACAGAGAAGCATACAAAGTGAATCTAAGGTCATATTACTTTGAATCGAACTGGTGCATTATTGCCCGGATAAAAAAAAATGTAACATACATACAGTATCTAGCTTTTACTTACTTTTTCCCCTCCTGTTTCAATTTCTGATTCTTGATGTAGTTGGTTACCACTGTTCTCACTTCACCTAAGGTCAACACATCCCCTTTGCTGAAAGAAATAAAGAGTTAAAATAAGTGAGTATAACTTAAAATTAAGAAGTTAAATACCAGGTGGGACAGTTTGAAAGTACCAGTACTGTACAGAATCCTGATGAGAAAATAATGAGTCAAATAGCAGCAAAATATATAAAAAACATAGCATCTCTCTGTCTATTGAAGGGTACGGTACATTTACTACATTATGTCAACTTATCTAGGAACTTACCTAAAACCATTGGCTCTGAAGAACTGCAAGGTATCCCCAGAGACTTGATAAACTTCCTCAAGTTTTGGTGGTATAAATGCTGGTGAACCCCCACCTCCAGTGCGAGGCACTACCACAGTTGTCTCATCCTGATGTAATTGCACCAAAATAAGAACACTTCCCTAAATTTGGACTTTATATAATGTTGATAATAAAGAGATGTCCCTACTATGCATATCAACAAGTATACCTAATCCAACCATCCATCAACAGTTTTAGTTTTGTACTTTACTCCCTTCTAAGAGCACCATATCATGGAATTACTTATTGGTAAGTATTCTATCTTGACCAAATGACACCCTTGAATGAACCTGAGAAGTTTTCAAGAAACAATCTTGTTTCCTCTTGAAAACTCCCACATTTGAAAACCCTGGCAAGACTGCAAATTACTTATTTGTACACACCTATTCCACTCTCAATTACTCCTAATGCTTGACCCAGCAATTCTCCTGTCTAATATTTTCTTTGCATAACTCATGTAATAAGTTGTACTTTGTTTACAATAAAACCTTGTAACCTCTTCCTGTGTTATTCTTCAAGCTTAATTTTATACAAAATTGCTTTCAATAATAAGAGCACTATCACTAGATCCACCACACTCAATGTATTCAATTGAAAATCACAAGAAACAAAAGCAGGATTGAGGGCGAGTTATTGAGAAATTTGGTATCAGTGTGGGGCTGAGGCAAGGGTGTGTGATGTCATAGTTACTGTTCAATGTTTATATGGGTGGCTGTATGTGGAAGAATGAGTCATGAAGTAAAATGGGTCTCCAAGTGCAAGTTTGCTTGCAGATGACAGGGCTGCTGGCAGAGAGTGTAAGGAAGATGCAGAGGGTAAGGAATTATTTTCAGTGTGCATGTAAAATGAGGAAACTAAAGGTAAAATGTCTCCAAAAGTATTGCCACCCCATTAGATGGGGTTCCTGGAGAAGGCGAGACATAAGAGCTCTGTATAGATAGACACAATATACTCAGTGCAGTACTAACCATATCTACAACAAAGGACTTGAGGTCTTCATGTGCCCAGTTGATGCCAGTGATATTTTCAATTCCTTTGGGAAACTCCTTCACCTCTATAAGTTCCTTCTTTGCCATGGCATTCAAAAACTGGAATAGGAAAAAAATAATAATACTGGCTTACTGAGGCCATAAAATATTTGAGAAAGTAACAAAGCAAAGATATATATATAAAAAACAAGAAGTACAGATTTTAGGCTAGAAGCAATCTGTCAATACCAGGAACTTTTCATCCATATACAAATTTAATCATAATTATTCTATGACTTTCATTACTACCATAGCCAAATTTATGAATTGTGAAAACCAGATAATTACCCATCTTCATAAGCCAAGCATTTATAATGATATCTGGAGACAAACAGACACAACTTTATTGTCAATGAATATACCTTGGAAAGCTTCTTGTAGGAAGATTTCTTGATGTCGAGTGTAGCACCATCAGGACAGGCAGGCAGCATGTGGATTCGGTAAAAGTTACTGGTAAGGATGGGTACCTCCACCTTCTTCGCTGAGGTCTTCCATGCCTTGAGGAAGCAATGGAGTAGAAGTCTGTCCATACTCTCAGGACCTGAGTGTAGGGTATAGATTATATTAGTTCTCAGTACATGGGTGTGGGATAAAAGTAAAATAAAATAAGTTCTCATTACCAGTGTGTGGATAGTAAAACCGGCAGACACTATGTTTATTCCAAATGCCTTCGGTAACTAGTTACTCTCCTCAGCAGAAATACAAATGGTATGAAGTCATAACATACAGTAAACCCTCTCTAACTCAGATCAATTGGGGGGCTGACCCTGGTCAAATTATCCGAAGATCCAAGGACTTAAATTTGATGTGTACGACTGACCTCAAGCACACCAACCTTCAAAACTAAATGTGCTATCACTTGTATCTCTGGTTCCCATACACCACTGCTCACACATCCGACTTAGACGGAGTGTCCGAGACACTGACAGTTATCCGATATTTTGTTAGTTTGTTGCAGGGGATGGTATCAAAAGCTTTATTAATGTAAGTGTAAAAAGAAGTGTTCTGTGTGAGAGTTAAGCCAAGATAAAAGTTGATGGTTGGGAGTTTCAAATAATCTGGTTAAACTGTGTGAGATGTAAATTAGGCTACTTGTAAGCTTCCTATAAATGGTCTGGTTTTGAACTACTTTACCTTGGAAAATACTCTCAAACATTAGTGTTAACCAAGTTTTAATCTTATTCCGTACAAGGGACACAGAGTGACAGAGGTCAAGCACCCATGAGTGACACAAATTTTTCAAAATAAAATAATGGTATAACGGTTAAATTACCTGAGAGCTGTGGCTGTTCCTCCTCCTGAGGTGTGGCAGCTTCTGATGACTCTTTAACATTATTCCCATCACCACCACCACTCTCCTTTTCCTCTCCGGTAAAGTCCAGTCTCTCCATTTCTTTCGTCACCTCAATTGTCTCTTGTCCCTCATCTACTTTGGCATCTGGGCTGTGGTTACCACTCAATTCAACAGCTGTTGGAATTAATGATGGAAAAAAATCTCATTTGGTGATAAAATGGAATCCAGACAGGCAACAGAGCTGAGAAACATTACACATTAAGACAGTGAGTCAGCCCTGGCTACACAACGCACATATACATGGAAGTATCACATACACCATCAAAAAATACCCATGAATATATTCTACTCAACACAAGACAGCTGAAAATGGTTGACTTTAAGCCAAAAGTGCATCAAGACCCCATTCAGCATTGTCTACAGCACTACTTCCCCTCTGGGAATGTACACAACAAACAGCCATTTAAAAAACACATACCTGGCAAGCAATTGTTTACTTGGTCTTGCCTAGCTACTTCTGGGGGAGGTAAAGAGGGTGGCTGGACCTTTGAACCCATCTCCCACAGCTGGTCACAGTATACATGCATTACACAAACACCCCGTCCCTGCCGCCCTGCCATGAACATGTCCATTGAGCTGTGTGCCGTCACTCCAACTGCTATGGGGGCGCTATTTTCTGTTGTGTTTACTGCCACGACGTAACCCTTCTCAAATCGTCCATATGACTTTGGGGTCATCTGTGACAGAAAACCAGTTGTAAGGAATTGTATGAAATAATAGGATTTTTTTTTAAAGTATAATTGAAAGGCCTGGTTATTAAAAGAGCAGTCCAGTGTTATGTGCCCATGTGTTAGCTTCAACAGAAAAAATCAATATATTTATCAACCAGATAAGTCAATGTTAACTAGTCCACTATATATAAAAAGTACCTATTCATTCATAGAGGTACATGATTTCTTAATACTATGGTTAATACTATGGTTATGTTTAAGTTTTACTGAAGTTCCATATATTTATTTACCACCCACCTCTCCCTTAGTGACTATCCCAGGAAGCATGAGATCAGCTCCACCTCCAAGGACCTGTACAACAGGTGGATGTGTAGTAAAAGTGTGAAGGAGGTTTGGGTGTCGCCATAGTAGATAAACTGTTGGATAAATCTGACGCTCCTTATCTAGTGAGAAGAAAAGTGGATCCTTCTGAACCTGTGGGATGGAAAATTTATGATTCAAAAGGAGAGCTCAAACTAGAAGCATAGGCTCCTAAATGCAGTCCAAGCAAAGTATTTTCTCCAGCCGGAAGCCCTTTCCATCTCAGTCCTTTAAGTCACTTTTCATGGCATGCAGGAGATACATTAGCCCAATTTGTGATAAAGCACAGACCTATAGGGCTTTCTCATTTGTAGATACAGTAAAATAACTGATCCAGTGACAACAGTGAACCATGATAACAGTTAATCTACATGTATTCATAAATTGTTACACAGAGTACCAGTATATACAATACAAATTTTACTCCTTGCACACCGTTACATGGAATATGTAACATTTGTTGTTAATATCACCTATATTTTTACTAATGATGAAGTTATACAGACCAATGATACAACTTAAATCTTGCTTGACTAACCTGATAGACGATGACACTTTCACCCCGATGGCAGTACATGCGAATCAAGGTGACTTCCTCCTTGTTGGGTAACAGTTGGGATACTTCTGCCTCACTCAGGGAAGGGAAAGCCTGTCTCAGCTCAGTACGCAGCTTCTTTCTGTGGAGTGGGAGAATCATCAGTAACCATCACATCCAGAAAGTGAATCCTCGAGTCATTATGCCACAAAAATGACTGGCTTTGAATGCTGGTCCTGTGTCCAAAATCACATCATGTACCACACACAATATACCAGAACATGTAATTCATGATGATAAAGGTAGCATTCATATCTATAGCAGTATTAAATAAATACTGGTATACTATGTACAAGATTGTACAGTATTAACATAATTTTTATACAATTTTAGAGAAAAGATTTAAAAATATACTCAAAAGAACTTACCTATCTGATCCTTTAAGCTGTGTCTGAGACTTTATACGGAATGGCTTGATAAACATCTGTGGAGAAAATTAATATTGTATATCAGACCAAGTTATTAAACACCAGCATATGATGAAAAAAACACTATAAAGTCATATGGTACTACATGTATACTGCATAATTAGTTACAAAAGTTCATCCCAAGTGAACCAGTAATCTGTGTATTCCATGGCCAGCTGTTCATACCTACAAGACAGTTTTTTAATCTATGGCAAATTTATTGTAAAATACCATATTTACTACTACAAGTAGAAAATAATGACTGGGGTGAATTAATTGTTGGCTCTTCAGTCTACACATCTACAGTGAAGGGTAAAGTTTAATGACCCTGTGATCGTGTATGAAAAATGGAGGCTTTCGATTCCTGCAAACTACTGTATGCCACAAAATAAGTTCCTTCTATAAGGTAGTGTTTCGTGCCAATGTTTGAAGGATTCATTTACCTTAAGAGATCTGACTACATCACAGGGTCCCTAAAGACAACCCACAGAAATGGAAAAAACAAAATTAAATAAAACAGTAGGCAGAACCCTCAATAAGATTCACCAAAAATAGCATGCATTGAGATAATACCGGTATACCTTAAAGAATATTAGGATTTATTATCCTGGATTTTTACCAAAATACAAGGCGATACAATGTTAAATACAATACAATATCTATATACTGTACTGTATATAGAATTGTAGTGTGGGGTTGGTGGTATAGGGGGAGAAAGACAAAGTACGGTACCAGTTCCCAACAGCAGTTTTAACTGAAATTTTGCACATCGATAGCAATGCATCAACATGTTCACACACCAAATCCTGACCCGGAGTCAACTTTATAATTGCATAGTTACGATGTAGTGAAGATGTTACCTTCATTTGGGATTAATGGCAAATAAGTATGTGTTGGTCTAGTCTAGTTTAGTCTTGTCTTTTCTAGTCTTTTTTATTTCTTAAGGTTTTACATTGCATAAAATTTTATAGTTAACTTGGAATATGCTCAATCATGTACATAAAGGTTGCCTGCTACAACTTTAGGCATTTTTTTTTTTTTGGGGGGGGGGACAAAGTTCCCATAGACAGGGAAATAGATTTAACTCAAGTCACTTTTGTTAATTAATATGACGTCCATCTTGGTATCGTTCGACGCGTCTTCCTGAGCTACATGCACCTGTATAACTCATTACCGGGAATCACCTATACTTGACCTCTCGGGTCAGGTCAAAGTTCACGGAAATTTACAAAGCTGTTTTTGGGCAGTTTTAGGATAGTTATAGTAGTTCACCTAAGTGAGAAGTACTTTTGACCCCAGCCCACACATAGGTGGGGGTCATGCGAGGTCATATGGGGTCATTTTTGTAAGTTGTCTGAATTTATTGAATCTAAATCAATTTACGGGTTAAATTTGATCCCAAATTTAATTATTATTATACTCCCTTCGACAAGAGGGGCAGCCGCTGGGGTGATATCTTCCAAAACATTAATTTGCGACGGTCTTGAACAATAAATGCATTAAAAAAACACTATAAAACATTGCATTCTGAAAACTTTCAGTCGAAACTAGATTATGCAGATTATGGTCCAACACTTGACTATTACCAAAATTGTTTACTGGGGTGTTTACTGAGGAGTTGGGCTGGCCTGGCTCACATTCTGGACAGTAGGCCTATCTCATCACAGATAGATACCACAACTAAAACCATGCAACTTTAACCATCGTATGTACCATGAACGTTCTTGAATATGGTCCCGAGTTTCCTATATGTCAAGAAAGTTTCTCTAGAATAACAGGGCCAATATTAATGCTACCGAGAGGAAAGTATTAACTAAAACTCACTATAATTATCACCTAAATAGACTTAACTACATGCTAAACAACTATGACACAAAACAGAGGGTGTAAATATTACCTTAATGGGTTAAAAGTGTAATAATTAGAGTTAACACGAGGGTATTATGATGTTCCTATACCACCGTCTGTCTGTCACCTCAGGTCGCTACAGTGTTGTCAAGTCTACTTCACAAAATTACCCCATCTTCAACATCAGAATTTCCCTTTTTTACCTCAAAATATTCTGTGCTTATAACCAATAACCATTGAAGATAGTACATGTATGTAAATTTCCCCATTGATACCTCTAATTCTTCATATCTAAGGTAAATACTGTGGAATTTCCCCATACTTGACACCACTGCTTTAACCAATTTCAACCAACGCAATAATCAAACATACCTAAATATACCCAAAATTCCCAAATGTTCCCGTAATTATTTAGGATTACAGTCACTACACACTGTTTTTTTATATACACACAAAGTAAATATACAGAAGTACTGAGTTCACTATATTGTCTATTTGATTATAATTTCCTACTATTTTGGACCATTCTAAAACACTTTTCTTCTATGGTGTTTCTCTCGGAGATATGCCCTGTTTTACAAACATAATTTGGAAATTAGTCTGACCTAACCTGACCTAGACCACAACAGACTACCGGGATCTAACCTGGGCAAACTATCGGGATATAACCGGTGTAATCTATCATAAGGTGAGGGGCAAATTCTCGGGCCCTAGCCAAGAACGATCACAAAGCACCCGTGTGTCCTGGGCCTATTACTAACCAAATGTACTGAAGTAACCGAGAATATTTGCAATCAAATCACACCAATGAAGGGCAGGACATTTTATGCTGCATTCTTTGACTTGGAAAACACATATGACATGGTTGATAGGCAGGCTTTGACAGACCTGCTATGATTTCTGATGTACCATACATACCAGACGAGCTCTGATATACAGTATTTATGCACTCATTCTTTCCCTGCAGCATCCAAGAGTGGAATCATCTCCCATCTCATATAGAAATAGGATCACCAATCATTACTTCCCCAATCCTAATCCTCAACCCACAGTCCCTAACCCAATCCACCCTCATCCTAAGTAGTACCCTGGATCCCTAAATCCCCTGCACAAACCCCGCATATTATGCTGCCCATGAGCAGCCCTCTGCGGGACCTCTTAACTTGAACTTGATGTACTGTCGGCTATAAAAAGTATTAGAAGTCCCCTATGGATGATTATAGTTAATATCAATGTCAGGGTGGTTCCAATACTTTTTTTTTCCAAATATACATCTTATATTATACTATAGGTGCAACCATAGCAACTGCTTTCCTGAGGATTCCCAGTAAGGGAGGTATTGCCTGAAAAGATATGGACCATAGGCCTACTTGAACATTTTGGTATCCCTTCAGACCCAAGTCAATACCTTTCCTTTCTTCTTTCTTTGTACTTCTAGGTGCTAGGCTGTCCTAGGTGCTTAAAGAAGGAAGTAATATTTATGGACTGATCTTTGAAAAAGAAAAACTTTCATGGATTTTTTTCCTTTATTAGCCATAAGATAAAAACCACATTGGTAGACATTCACAACTGCACAACTTGTTCACAGACATGAGGCGTTAGTGTGTATTGTATTGGTACTAGCATCAAACTAGCGTCTTACCTACACTGTACTGATACATCTGATACCTGATCACAAGGATAAAATGGAAAGGGAATATCTATTAGCAGGAAACAGCAGCAGATTAAAAGTGTCAGGTGACAAATTACTTGACATGGAAGTTATCCATCATCTATTCATGTCTTTGGTCTAAAGGTTCAGAGAAAAATCATAACAGTAATGCTATAGGAACATACATATAACAAACCTTTTAAAAATGTCACAGTGAGGAAATATACTCAGGGATACCTGAAGTGATATTAAGAAAGCAATTACACTTATAAGCCTGAAAATACATAAGTCTACATATCTGAAGCATAAACTTGGTGTGAGCAAAAATGGCCATGAGCAATAGGAGCAGAAATGTTGCATGATGAATTGATTCCTTTCCAGTTCTTGTTCTGTTGTGAGCTGAGCATATCATTCCCAAAGTGTTCAGGAAACTGGAGGAGAATCATATATGTACTGTACACTACAGTACAGTAAACTTCTTTTTTTTTGTCAAAATTTAAGCATTCATTCATGATCCTACTCGGGTTTACAATTCAAAGCTATCTTAGCCAAAAAGGGATCAGGTTGTATGTAAGCTTGGAATGCCATGTGAGTTAAGCATGGAATGCCTTGGAATGTCTACTACCTACTAGGGAATGGGAGCCTACGAGATCATTAGTAAACTTGCAAGAAACATGCATTTAATGGCAGCATATAGGTGGGGAAGTGAGAGGATCCTCGACTAAAGAAATATTTAGGTATTGGTTTCACTGCATTAATGGGATAGGTCATTACAGTATTGCAGAAGCTGATTATTCTTTTATCTTTCTGTTTGATTCCAAAGAAGTATATAGTTGAGAATAATGGCCAGATTTGCCCACATGTACAAATATAAATTGCAAAGTCACTCATCACATCACAGTAAAAATTGCTGGAAAATATCACAAACCAACAGGTAAAAAATAAGTGCAAGCACAATTCTTAAGGTACGGCCAAAGTGAAGGTTTGGTTGGCATGGCCGATCCACTTGACAACTACAACCAATCTAAGCGTAAATGCTGCAAGACACTACGCGGGGATTCTCTGAGACTAAGGGCCATTTTAAAAAAGAACGTCATTGTGCATCCCGAGTTTTGGAATCTTGTGGCTGCATTTGTTGGAATTTCAGAATTATACTGTCTAAAATTATAGGGAATATACTTTAATACCATTCATGTATAATTTCTTTAACATAATAAAAAGGTAATTCTATTTTATCTGCTTTACCAAAATAGTAAGGCAATATTTTCAGGACTGTACCTGTTAATTTCCACCATACTGAACACACAGCCACTTGGTTACAAAACCATCAGTTACACAGAGACGTTTTTCTTGACACCAGCCTTATCTAAAATCTCAGTGACAATGTGTCCACAAACACCATTCACGATCTTGCATGATCTTACAAAAAGGGAAATACATATTCATAAAGTTACAAGGAAGAGAAGTGTTTGCTGATATAATGTCAGGTGAATGTCTGTGTATAAGAATAGCAAGCACAGAAGACTGGAGAGCATGCAAGGTTGACACTTTTTGGCATATTGATAAAAGTATTGATAAAGACATGGTAAAACACAATTGACAGCCAGGACTTGAACCCATACCAGGCTGGGATTGCTTGGTATATTGATACAAAAACAATGAAATAGAAAGAGAGAGAAAGAACACTCAAGCTACAGCCTACTAGGCCTGGGCATGATAATGATGAAAATACGAAAGAAGCACAAATGACAGAGTTGGAATTCAAGCCTATGCCAGCCTGAGCACTTTTTACATGCTTCCGAGCCTAAATTCACTGTGACAGCAAGTGAGGTATGACTCCGAGAGATGTGAATGAACTCAGTCTGGAGTTGGGTCATATTCTAGGACTGTCAATAGTGTTATTTAAAAAAAAGCAACTCTTTAGGCTAGCACCCAAATGTACAACAATAAAGTTGCTCTGTGGGACAATATTTAGTGAAGGGGAAAAAAAGTGCATTGAACTATGTACATATAGTGAAATGGTATTTGAATTTATATTGTATTGCAAATCAAATCCAAAATTTAATATCATTGTGATGAATGAGATATGTGTAGAATAAATATCATTGACAGGGCTAAAACTCAAACCTATGACAGGTTGAACATCATAACATACTGTATTCTGAGCTTCAACTCACTCAGCCTGGCATGGGTTTGGGTCCCACCCTTATCATTGGCATTGTTTTGAACTGAATATATATACAGAGGGTTGGTAGTTCTGTTTACCAGTGTCAGAGGCTCTACAATGAGGAATTATAGCAAACAAACACAACATTAATAGTAATATGGATGAATATACCAATTGAAGAGATGTCTTTACTGTCAATAATTACCAACTGTTTCTTGACCAGAAGATACATAAGGGAAATATAGTCCAGTAAAGGGCTCCTTCTCACATGGTGCTTTCATTCATACGGTGTCCGTTTGTATTACACTATTACAACAACGGAAACATAATGATGAGCCAAACAATGGGCTCCCTGCATGCTCCCCAAAAGTGGTAAGAAAGAAAATGTATTAAAAGACTGGGGTATTTTAGAACATTCATAATTATAGTGAAGTGGTGGAGAAACACACAATACAATACCCCATTCTGTTATTTGCTCACACGTATGCATGTGTTCACATATATATATTTTTATATTTATATATATGTAGCTATTTTAATAATATGCATATTCATGAGAAGTAAGTGAATTTAGGTTTAATACAAAATGCACATTTGTACTACAAGGCAGGTTAGTGCGGACAGGCCCTAATGTCACCTTCCCCAAGATTCACCTTCTAACATTGACTGTTAATGTAACCCATTTCTTGAGGAAATGTGAAAATGCTTTTATAATTACTGTTTCCTGAGAACCATAAAAGTAAGGTCTGCATATAAAAAAATATAGGTGAGCATAATATAACTATTGTATACTGAAGTAAAATCCTCATAATGGGGGTTCATATTATATCATTCAGTCAATCAGAATTCTTGGATACCACGTGAAGGCAAGAATTTTACAGAATTTACAAAAAATTCATTGGCAACTGGACTAAACACAATCCTCATTTTGTAAATAAAAATATAAAATGTATATATGTAATGTATAGTACATGGAGATTGTAGAAAATAAACACCATTTAGGAGCCTTTACTGACAACATTTTGCTATTGGTCCTTGACCTGAAGAAACATTAGGAAAACATTGTCAATATAAACTCCTACTCCAGTGGAACTTATTTAACTTTGTTCTACAATCTGTCTGGATATATAAAAACTTGTTCTCTGCTGTTCATGGTGCCAAAAGAATTCTGGTGGTGATGCGGGTGAGTGAAGTGAGCCGAGGCAGGTAAACACAGGGCCCGGGTGGGTGGGTGGCGGCGCTCGGCTCTGCTGCTGCTGGCCGAGTCACACTACATAATATACAGTGCCAGTCCAAGCTCTCTAGTAAGGTAAACAACCAAAATATTGTTGTACAGAAAGATTATATGAATTCTCCAGTTTTTATAAAGACACATCAGCACATTTATGCTCATTACAGTTAGGCCATTCAGGATTTACATTTAATTTGATCCACTTTCCTTTTTCTCTCGTCACCCTCTAAAATGATACATTGTGTGTGTCAAAGCAAATTCTAATAACCTTTGTAAAAACACTACATCCATTGCACAATGAAGGACACAGTATACTTAAAATCATTATTTGCTTACAAAGTGATAATATTGTGCAGGTAGCGCCACATCTTACTTTTGCTGTATAATGGAAACTTTAACACTACTATTAGTGCTTTTGGCATGGATAGCAACAGCATTATCCATTACTAATTATTATTCTACAGTATAAAAAAGGACATTCCCAGAAACAAGAGATGCATGCAATAAAATCATAATGCTTCACAGTAAAATATAACAAAGAATATGATCACAAAGATGCATTAAAAAACAACTCGACATCATAACATGAAGAAGTAACTACAGTGCTTCAGTATCTCTCAGGACAGTTAGGTACATCTCAGCTCCTGGGTGAGAGTAACCGTGAAGCGACACTGACACGATAAAATACAAGCCAGGCAGACGACACCGCCCGCCACACCACACCACCACACCACACCACAACATTATTTTTTTTTTTTTAGGAATTGACCCAGAGACAGCACACAAGCAGGTTGGGTCACACATGGGCAACACAGGCAGATACAGTGCACATGAGGTCACTTACTATGCACATGGGTCACTGTGCACATATGGCAAGGTGCACAGGGGACATGCACACCAGCTATGCTCTCCCAGATCTTGATACATCAAAACATTTCATAATATTATCCCACGAGAGTATCAAAGAAACCAAAGAATCCCAAATTTTCGTCTGAATTTCTTGCAAGATGTCTTGAAATGCAAACAAAAAATTGGAGCTCTGCATTCTCTCCATGGGTTATTATGAAAATATTTTACCAGTTATAAATAGAACAATGAAAATCCAGGAGTGCACAACATGACCTACTCCCACATGTCACTGTCATCAAACTGGTTTGCATTTTAAATTGTGGCCCCACCTTCCAAACCTCTGTTAGCAGCAATATTTTTTAGTTAAATGAAGCAAACAACATTTCAGAACACTGATTTTACATCTGATCACAATGTTTCTTCTATTCTTAGTGAACAACTGGTATCAACAATTAGATAAAGGACAACATATTCTACCTGGTGTATTACTGCTGCTGACAGGACAACAGGTGATCAGTCATACAAGGTTGGCTTTCCATAACAGGATGCAGTAAGAGATAAAGAAGAAGTAATAATTTAGATGTACACATCAGGGATACATGAGGTGCATGTTATTAGAATGAACCAAGAATCACCATAATAATCACATGAAAGATTTTTGACAAGCAGTATTTTTCACAACTCATATTTCTGTACCAAGGACATTTCCTTGGAATTACTGTATTCTATTTTCACGACTGATAATTCTCCGCAATCAATTTATCTTTTCAACTGTGAGAGAGGAGTCAGCTGACTTGATACAGACTAGGCAATGTTATTTTCATTCATTCCAGCATCTCCACTGGTTTCCTCCCACATTAGCGATGTTTGCCCCCTGACATACTCATAATTTTTCATTACTGTCTTCTGTTAAAATGGTACTTGGCTCTCTAGTAACTCATGCCTCATGGAAGCTCAGGCATCATAAAATTTGATTTTGCCACTACAAACTATTATGGAAATGCTACTGTTAAGTTGGCATAGGTTTACTAAACTTGTTGTAAAACTTTTACTTGGTCATTAGTTCTGAAACTAGTTATAGCTTTGTCCAACTTATGAATATTGTGCTTAGCATGTTTAAGGCTGAGGTAGTATATATAGTAGAATACCATGAGCTTTGAACATCAAGCCATAATACTTTATACACAGTGGCATCCCCAGATATGCCTAATAGGGGAACAGAACACTGATTGTATGCACTTGACCATTTATTAATTGTGATGATAAACTAGTATGTATATAAATCATAACAATGGAATGGTAATAACTTTAAATATATAAAATTAATAAAAAAGTAGCCACCAGACACAATAAGTTTATCAATCCAGTAATCTCTAGAATAAAAGTTTTACAGCAAGATTTGGCTGGCACAGAACTTGGTCACCTATTAGGCAAGGTAGGGAGCACCATACATGATAGAATTAAAAAGTAAATACAGTATCTAGAAACCCTCGATGGTGATAAAAAACTACAGTCAAGATATTTTTTCTCGTCAGGCTAAAAACTAGAAATGTATTGCTTTCTATCACTTAAAAAGATGGAGAGGGCAATGAGGAAGTTATTTGGCAAAGTTACAAGGGTTTTGATGAAGAAATAAAAAACACTATTCAACTACGATGGGCCATATAAGGATAAAATGAGCCATTCAGTAAAGTGCTAAAGAAATGTACAATCACAATCCATAGCTCCAGTGTCCCTCACCATATGTCTACAAGGATGTCAGAGCCAAGGTTTAGGAGTGGGGCTGGGCGACTGGACGTACACCCACCATTTTGTATTTATCTTTTAATTTCAATGGTTTGGTGGAATGAGGTACCTAAACCCATTGTTATAGGACCTCATTACCCAGTCTCCCTCCAACCCTGGCTATGATGTCTTCCCAGCCATGGAGGGGGATACCAAAACTGAAGGTGGTGGCTGTATGTATCAAAAGGCCAGCTTGACAGTAATGGGGAGAACTACACATGAGCAGCTCAAGGCATCTACAGTTCAAGCCAATACATATATAATCAGAAGGACTTTTTTTTTTGTTTCTCAAGCTTACACACTGAAGTTAAATTTCCCAAGCATGGAGCCCTTCCAACAGAGTGCACAAAACCTTAACTGCATCAGGGACACTTGTTATCTACTTAGTGGATAAGGAATTCTCCACAATTAGACACCAACAGGTATATATACAGTATATAATATATATTTATCCACCCCAAAACAGTCCTTCACATGATAGTTAGGATTCACTGCAAGAATCTATGTTAAAAAAACAAATGTTGTGGTTATGTGATTGTAGCAGCCTGGCACACCAATTGTACATTTGCCAACACTTCTAACCGGTAAGTATAGTATTGCCAATCGTCTCTCTTTTCGTATGAATTTTAAGCATTTGTAAGTAAGTGAGATGTTTGCAACTCACAATGATAACTATATGGAATAAATAAACATTAACTGTACAAGAAATAACCATAATGATGAAATTTACAATGACTTTTCTCAAAAAAAATTCCTAAAGGCTCCTCTAATATAATTACCCGGTAGTTCATTTCTTCACTCGAGCTGATTCTCATTCTTCCACTTCACTGAGGACTGACTGACAATACTGTTCCAGGTAGAGGCATGGGGTACTGTACATAGCCTCGCCAGTACCAGGTCATGCAATATGCACTTCCCTGCCACACACATTCATAACCACAGCATTGATTCACATTGTATTAAGCTGAACCCCAACACTTCTATGAATTGAGGGAATATCATGCATAGGAAGCAAGCTCTCTACACCTGGCCCAAAATTTGACAGACTCTAAACACAGCAAGGAGGGGCACCAACATTGAGAGTGGCAGCATCCTCTCACATGAAGGAAACTTGTGCAGATAGACTGGATTATTCATTTGGTTTTGTCCCCCGAATGAAAGACATGTTATGCATGTGATGTACAAATATGTAGAAATGTTTCTACTGCAAAAATAAGTAACTGATGTTGACCTCATTCAGATTTGATCCTCATATAGCAGGAGAACTATGTTACAAGCACTTCAACCACAATGAATCTGAACCCTCCTCATGGAAGACCAATGAGCTTAAATCCCTTCCTCCCATCTAAATAGGTTTAGAAGTATTTATCAGGTGTTCAAGACTCATCGGCTGACAACTAATAGAGTTCATATTAAGGAGAGTATTATCACTCTTGAAACATTTTGCAACTGTATCTTACAACAACAACATTATCAACCACTGGCTGGGAAACAACAAGTGTAGGTAGCAGCTAGGATTTCCATTCTGAGGTATAGTACAGTAGCATTTACCAGGATCAAGTCTGGTCCGGTTTACCCAGATATTTATATTGTGCAAGTATTAACATTAAACATGTGTAGGCTACATTAAATTTATAGCTGGCATAAGTCTCACACCAACCTGCATACTGTACACTATCACAATAAACATTCGATGCATCATAAATTAATTACTTCCCCATTAAGTCATGCCAAGATATACCCATCTACCAGTATTTTTTATACTTTAATCCTTAAACTGCAAATATCTATTTTTAGTAATCATCTTGGACTGGGATTTTAAATGTATTGAATATTTATAATAACATTATGAAAAATGTAGTGAAAACAAAACCCTTATAATGAATATTCTATGAGGCATAGATAGATAGACAGTTGCTGTAGTTTAAAGGTTAAAGTACCATTAGATGGTAAAGTTATGGAGAATTTAATGTGCCACTTCTCCACCTTTAATCTGTGGTAATAATAAAATGTGGTCTTGAAGCTTTGACGGTGTGCACAGTTGCATTTTGGTGTCTGTGCATGAATGCAATAATAAGTGTTTTTTTTTCTTTTCCCTCAAACAGTCAGCCATTACTAGTTAGTTACCAAAGGGCAGGATGAGAGACAAAAATTCATGTTTGCGTTGGTACAAGCACCATTCAACTTCGAACATGTGAGAGAAGCTGCTTATTACACTAAATAATGAGGCACATGGTTGTACAAAACACACTTAGTGAACCCATACATATGCTGGAGACGGCACACCCGCCCTGTTTTCACACTGCTCTCAGGGGGGCTAAAGACACACACACCAAAGCTTATAATATAGTACCACAAAATAAACAGATTTTTAGTTACTTCTATCTGTATCTTTTTATTCATTACGCTCAACGTTTAGCATCAACGTTGAGATTAGTAAATGAACAACTGAGGTGCTCCCAAACATGACCTGCCAAATGCAAAACTATCCAGTAAAAGAATAAGGATATATTGGTTCTTGTCATGCAAGCCATTCACTCACCACTACATGAAATATTCAAGTGGACTTTTAACTATATTTCTTCAGTCCCTGTCCAATTTAATATCAAAGTAGGGAAGAACTGAAGATTATGATTGTGATGGTCAGTCAATGGTGGCTGGTTGGCACTAGGACAACTGTCTGGGAGTACTTCCATCATCCATTTCAGTAGTTCACAGTCAAAATAATCTGTGTGTTTGTGCAGCCCATTGTTTTCTATATATAAGTATGCCTGAGAGCCGTCTGGCCAGCATAGTTCACTGTGTGAGGTGGAAGCATTTGTGGTGAATACAAGGAAGGCAGTGGAACGTGGAAACGGAGTGTGGAATCGTGATAGAAAATGGATTCTTAAACATGGATTATCACAAATATGACTGCCTTAATAATTCCTGTCTTTATTCAAAACAAAAATTAATGTGAAACACCAGGATATGTAACCACATAGCCTCCCCAAATGATAAAACATGAAACAAGGTGAAGCACTGAAAGGTATTCAAGTACTGAGGCTGTGAATTGCATTTTTTTTTTTCTACTGTTTTGTTTCATACTATAAGGGTAAAAAATATAATATAGTCAACTGTTTACATAGTATCCAGACAAGGAAAAGACTAAAAAAAAAAATAACTTGACATGCTTAGCAATCACAGACCCTGGGAACAAAAATGTAAAATCTAGGTACAGTACATTAGTAGCAAAGTAAAACATTACTGTAGACAAAACTTCACCTGAGGAGGAACCTTTAAGGACAACATATCACTACTCCTTCCTTACGTCCATAAATGCTCCTCTTCAAAATGTCTTTTCATCTACATTCTGTCTAGCTATACCAAATGAAAATAACCATAACACATCCAGTACAGTGATCAATAAAAAAATATAGGAGCCTCAGTGAACATGAAACATCAGCATCTGCAACACCCAAGTGAAAGAGATATGAACAAATGGCCACAAACTCTAAATCACACTGATAACTGGAAGGGTAAGAGTAATAATAGCCTCATATTTTCATAAAAATGCATTAGCTATGTCCACCCTTCCTCTTCAATACATGAAACTTGGGTTGGTTTCATTTGTACACATATTTCTATAAAGATTGATGTTGTTTGAGAGACTAGAGTTGAGGCCCCAGTTTTGACACTTGATTCCAGGAAACCGATGATACTGTTAAGTCAAAAACATGATTAAGAAGTATTGTTGTATGTCTGACAGTACAGTACATGCTTTGAATTTGACAGTTTACCCAAGAAAACTGACCTAAAACCATCATAACACCGATTCATACCAAAGTAAAAGCATGTTGACTGCATGACGACTAAGGATTGGTGGTGCTCAGTTGCTAAAAAAAATTCCACATGAAGAGAAGGTCAGACAGGTGGAAAACAAGAAGCTTTGATCAATGGACAAACAAATTAAAGCTAGCAATCATTATCAACCCTGCAGCCAAATTCATAATGGCCCATAAAATACGAGCAGTTTACGACTTGTGTTTCAGGGATACTCTCTATGCTGGTAACATGACAAGTATCAACGAGACTTCTATGGTGGTACCACTTGAACAAGGGGAGAAGCTGTACCTTACCTTCACTGCATCTTCCAGCCTTATCAGTGTATCAAGAGCAAGGTGCACGTTACCCTTTGTGTGCACAGATGAATGATTAACTTTCACTGCTTGGGTACTTTTCTTCAGCAGAAGGAAATATGTCATATAACATTAACAGATATCTAACTTTACTCCAAAGCGAAGGTGCAGTTCCTCCCCTTGTTTTAATAATTGCATCATACAGTTTTTTATATTGCTTTACAAACAAACAAAGATCATAAAGCATGCTTAGGGAGGTACTAAATTGCTTTGGACAAATGCTTTGAAACCTCACTCACACTCATGAGTCCTTCACATCAAGTCACCAACTCTTACATGCTAAGGGTACTGAGCTATGTCACATACTTCCCCTATCAAGGGAATCTTAATCTTTCTCTAATATATATTGTTCTGTTCATGCAGAAATGCATAGGTGGGATCATTTGAGGTAAGAGGGGAAATTCTGCATGACTAATAATAAGTGAAATATAGAGAAGCTGCTGGCAGTGGTGCAGTTATAGAAAATTATGGAGAACTGCCACTGTGAACCCTTAACTGGGAGCTCTCATATGGAGCAAGGAATTATAAGCAGGACAAACTAAAAAGAAACATTTTGTTTTGTTTACTAAATAAGTTATACAACAAACCAAGGTATGTCTGTGTCAGGTAGAATGAAAAGTGAACATTAAGCAACTTACAGCTTTTCATACATTACTCTTTTAAATAGATGCTTTTATTTGGTTAAGTCACCTTCTTGCAAAAAATTGCATAATATGTATAAAAATAAGATTACGTTTGAAAACAAGCAGACAAAATTAACAATACAGTATATGGAAAATCAAAGCACCATTTGAGAAGGAGTCTTTATTGAGGACATTTTAGTACTGCTTCTTCAAGTAACACAGAAGATATGTAAAACAAAAATAGCAGTAATGATTAAGTCATCAATAAAAACTCCTCCATGACACTTTCATATGCAGAGGGAATATGACTGAACTTACTGTGATACAAAATAGGAAGACTAATAAACTTAATTACAATACACACAAAGTTAATATTGTGTTACTGATTTATAAATGAATAACAGGAAGACAGATGTGCTTAGTGATGTCATAAAGAAAGCTGTGTTTATTCAAGTGACAGAGAGACAAACTTGTTTTTTATCTTGTTACAGTATGTGATATAAGTGGGAAGATTGGTGTTTTTAGAGTAGTAATATATAGAAATAGAAGATTGAAGAGATTACTCTCCTAATACCATGGACACCGAGAAGACTTGAGTGTGAGTGAAGCTCCAGAGGTTCCCTAGGCTACTGGACGTACTGGTGACAAATTTAAGAATAAAACCGGTAAATAATCACTAAAAAATATTCAGCAAATTGACTACACCTTTATGATTATCCATGAAACCATTGAGATTTACAACACATTGATATTAATTTGCAAGTGGACACTTTATTTGTATTTTCAAGCTATAAAACACCAATACTGAAGGTCTAATGCTGAATAAACATGCAACCGAGTTACGGAGGTGTTCCACATACGTCAAACTGGGTAATAACATTGGTATTGCATTTTTTTGTAATTTTTCATTTTTTGGGAAATGGTTAAGCTTTTGACCACAATATCACACATGATCCTAATTTTTCTGCCAGTAAGAAACAAGCCTTACAATGAGGAATTACCATTAACTGCATAGCACATAAATTTAGACCATTTTGTTAATAATAAACATTATCTATTAATTCCTCATGCATTAAAAGAAATAATAAAACTCCCTGGCAATATCTAAGACACCATAGGTCAAAGGACTAATGTTGCAGACACAGCCTCATCACATGAAGGCAAACACAGATAATGGACAGCTAACAACATAAACTCCTCTGGAGCCCTAGACAAAAAAAGCCTTGGACAGAATAACAAGGGAAGGTTAGCCACTGTCCTAAAATAAACAGATATGCACACTGCACAGGCGCACAGTTAGCGCTGAGGAAAGTAACTCATGGAGAGTGGAGTAAAAGTGAAATGCTAGAGTCAACTCCTGTTACTGCAAGCAGTCCTTAGCTTCCTTACACACATCTTGGTTAGCTCAAATCCTCCACCATAAAAGCTTTGAGTGCAACACAAGGGACAGCACACAAAAACTCCTACACCTATAGTCACTATTTTCTTATTGGACGGTACCTAGCTGTGCCCCTTGTAACTCTCATTGCCCCTTCCATAATGCTCTCGATAACATTGATGTCTCATAAATAACCCATATGGATCCCCAGTTCTCCTTCAACCAAAACTATTTGAATGTGCTATGAGAAGGGTGTAGCAGGTACAGTACCGTCAACAAAGAAAAATAGAGACTATAGTGGTCACCTCTCAAGTACTGGACTAACGACACTTCGGCAACATGAGCACTTGTGTATGTAAATAGGTTTTGATCGGGTTGTTGATCTTCGAGTCTATCCTTCCATCCATCCATGAAACCTGCTGATGGAGAGAAGCCACCTCTACCATCCTTGGGTACTAATTAGACCATGCTAGAACTCCTTTTTAAAGTCTAGAATAGCCCTACAGTACCAGGATTATTTGGGTAGCATCAAGCTCCACCTTTATTTGCATCCTGTTAATTCCTCTTCTCCAGTTTACTTATTTTCATTCACCCTGCTTCACTCAGAACTGGTGGTCTCTTTAAGAAACTCGCTGGCATCTCCACGGCAGATTGGGCATGTCCGATTCGACTGAAAGATACAAGCAAAAAATAAATCTGATGGGATTTTGTCTTACACCTTTAAATCAGGAGTAATTAGTCATTAGTTTCAATCCTGAAACATGAAAAACTGCATTTTAATTATGTGTATAATCAATATAACTACAGTATGTATCTCATATTCAACAATAAATTACATTGAATAATACAGCACAATAAAAATAATACTTTACAAGTATTTCAATAACTGTTGACTATGTTTTATTTACTGTACTTTATAACTTCTTAGCATGATATCAAGTACTGCACATAAATCTGTAAGAATGTTATTAACAAGAAGTATCTAAATGAAAAATTAGTTATGTCAAACACTAACAAGTCTTTCTATTTAGAATTTGCTATTCAACAATTTAAGGGCTTCAAGGAGCAGACATATTGAATTACTGTCAAAAACTGGCTGTAATTTAAAGATTTCAAAACTGTGTCAAAATGACTTATCAATGACATTCAAAGTTTTGCTGAACTTTTGATGCATTAAGGGTAAGAAAAGGAAAACCAAAAAGGTATAGAACTAAGTAACAGCAGCTGACTGAAAACTTGCACAGACAACTGCAGAGGCCAAGACTCACCAAAAGGATAACATCTAGTTCAGTATATACATTAATTTTGTTTTGTTGTGAATGATAATTGGACATGCATGAAACTAGCTCATCTGGATCCTGGTGTGAGGGAACAGGAGAAATACTGTACAGCATTTGGCAATAAGGTTCACATACATTCGTTCCTTTAAATATTTTCGATATGCTGTAATACTGTATCTTTTTATGCTGTAGTACCTCTTACAAACAGGGAGAGTATGGCAATGAAGGAAAAATCAAAATAATATTTTGGTGCGCTCACACAAGTATCAAGATGCGCTAGTTTCATGTGTGGCCAACTGTACATGTGACATAGTTACCAAAACAAAAGAAGTGCTTTACATGTAGCTTCTACTATAGAACAGGAAAAAAATTTATCACGAAAAAATAGCTTAATCTAACTTCTGCAGTTGACTGTTTTGTTTATGACTGTAATAATTGAAGAGAATCTACAGTTCCATATACAGTTGCCTGCACTTCTGTCTTACCCACCCAGCTTCACCAATCATCCTTTCCCATAAAGAGTGAATCCAGAGAGTTCTGATTAGTGAATTCAAAGCAGTATTACGCTTCCCTTTCCCCAAATTTGCGATAACTCCTTGAATCCATAACTCAACACACTCTGGTTCACACCCTAAAAGAAGGGAACATTGACGACAAAATATCCTGTTGTTTTTCAGCTGATGGTATTCTGTGATGAAATCTATCCTCCTCAGGTTATTCAGTAGAATATCTAATCAATTCAGAATAGGTATCAAAAGTAACAGTTACATAATATGTATTTAACTCTGATGACTAATATCTTACACCAACAATTTCTATGAACCAGGTAAGTAAACCGTGCTTGGCAAAATACCAAAGCAATGAAGTACAAAGGATATGGACAAATAACAGCCAAGGATCTTGGCCTAGCAAAGTACAGTATCATCAGCCGAGACAAACATAGGGTAATGCAGAAGTGAGAGCAACTGCATGTGTTTGTCAGCTCAGAGCACTGCAAGCTGAGACAACAGGGTTGCTGCGGTCAGAGGACGCCAACATGGCAAGAACAGCACTTTCTCCTCACTTGTAGTTACATTTCATGCAACAAATTAATAGTAAAATTAGTAGTAGGACAAATTTTTTGCAAGCTGACCAGGCTGCCACAAACTTTTACTTACAGAAAGAGAACGGTCACAAGCACAAGGTATGTACTAGTATTGCTTAGTCTAATAAGTTGCTTTTTTTGAGAACTAATTTCTCACAACTTTTACGGTTAACTGACTGCCCTTGATTGAGTAAATACAAATAAAACTTGTATTTTTTTCAATTTAATTATTCTCATATTATTCAATTAAAATTATACATACAACTTTTACTGAATCAAAAGCAGATTATGTAGAGCTAAAGCAAACTCTTTATTCCACCAAGTTTGGTCAGACTTGTGAATACTCAATGATCATACATTTAAGAAAATGAAGTCTATGCTTACCATCCACTCTCACTGTACAAGTAAGTCAAACCTTTACATTACTAAGCAATGAAGTAGTGTTTATACAGCACTGTTTATACAAAACACCAACTTTAAAGACAAAAACAAGTAATATATTGAAGAATTTTGTTGATACATTTAATGAAAACTGTTTTTCAAACTGTTCAAAGTACTGAAGGTACAGACAGTAGGAAGGTACTTCTAAAATAAATGAAAAAACTGAGAATGCTCTTTAATTGGAGAAAATGCTCCTCTGAGAACCTCTGAGTGCTGCTGTGGTGGCTCGGCCTAAAGTTAATGCTTGAGGAATATTTTACAGCCAGTTGGTGACAGTCTTGCCTGATGGTGGCCGGATGTCACATGTTTCCAGAGCTTTGCAGAAATGGTAGTAAACACTTAGTACAGCACAAGAAAACTTAAAAAGTAAAACAGAAATTTTTTATACATTGCACAACTGTGGAAGCACAAATTGAAACATAGTGCAATCATATTTGAATTATGAAAAAAAAAAATGATAGAGATTTGTCAGTAAGGACTGGACAGTAAGAGCTGCTGCCAGGTGACCCACACAGTGATCAACAACGGCCCAGAACGCAAAGCCTGGAAAGACCTGACGACCGAACCAGTGTGCAGTGTGACCAAGAGGGACATACCTGCAGGCACCAAAAAGGCCATCATCATGATACTGCAAGCATGCAAGCAGCCAGCAGTGGTATACGGCACAAGGCACGCCACCCTCCTGCTCATGCAAGACACACGCACTGGTTAGCTCGGGGCACAGTCAAGGGTACCAACCGCTCGGCACCAAACACAGTCATGGGTACCAACTGCGCGGCACCAACCACAGTGAAGGGACTCAACTGCATGGTACTGACCACAGTCTAGGTTACCAACAGCATGGTATCATCCAGTCAGACCAGGTATACATGGCATACTAGACAGGGAGAAACCCACTTGTCAGGGAGACACAAATGAACACATGTGTTTGGGGCTAACAGACAGGGCACAGTAGTAGTACAATGGTACACACACCTTGCTTCAGAATACACAATACAGTAATGATATTCAGGCCTCAGTAATTCTTCACAGTGTAACAAAAAAAATAAGAAATAATGTTGTTGTTTTTGTTGAGGCAAGATATGTGCCCCACCAACTCCACCTGAGCTTTCCCAGCCACAACCACTATGACCAAATGACTTCCAGATCTGGGGCTCTCACTAACAGTACTTCCATGTATGTGCTAACTGTGCAATACCAACAAGCTGTGTACCCAGTGCAGAAGCCACGTATTACTAGAAGTTGGGATGGTTAATATTGGAGATGAGTAAAATCCACCAGGTAAGGAATGTTGTTGACTGAGTAAGACTTTTGTCTTATGATGTATTCTTGTACAATAAGTAATGAGCCAAGCTAATGAGAAAATTATTTTCTGACACCAATGAAAGTAAAACTGCATGAATGGTAATTGATTGGATATTTCTGATATGAAAACCCCTTTGAATTTATCTTATATAACACCACTTCCAAGTAACAGTGTAAATCTTCCCTAATTTTCCAATTTTACAATGTATCTAAATATCACTAAACTTTACTGTGTCTTTAAGGAAAAGAGTAACCGGTAACTCTATTTTCATCAAAAGAACATGGATTAAATTTCCTCGAGGATTAATAAAAATGTTCTTCCTATTATCGTGACATCACCTGCAGCCAGAAATGTAAGTTCACAGTGATTTAACACTGTTTACTAAATTAAGACATAATGCAAGTCTCCAACTGTCAATAGTCAATAGTGTACTACTGTATGTGGATATAATAATTCAATAATTCACCTATTTTACTGAAAACACTGTGTATATCACATGTTTATACTATACTATTCACCTTATCGAGATCTCACTGCCTGTGTGTCTCTTACTCATCTCAAATAGTGGTCAAAGATCTATAGGGCAATTTTCTAACAATGCTCAGCAAGCTCATAGCACTTTGGAATTTGGGTCTGTGATAACTCATGATTCTAATATAAAAAGAAGCAACTCACATCACTAGAGGAGGGACTCATGGTAAACAAGGTAGAGGCTGTGCAGTTATGGCTTGGCAGGATCAGTACTGTGACTCAGTATTTACAGAACATAAACATATTTATATGTATATATATATATCCTCTCAGTTACAAGGCTTTTGCACTAGGTTTTTCTTTCAGAGAAGCTCAGAGCTCTTTGTGATTTCCCAAGAATAATGTAATAAGTGACACCTGAAGAATGACTGCAGTAATAATAATAACAGGAAAAAATCCAAGACCACATGTGAATTACTATTATGCATCACAAAAAGCTCTGCATGTGTTAAAATCCAAAAATACAAACAGGAGGAAAAAGGGTGAAGAGGCAAGAAACTCTACGAACGACTCTAGGCCCAACAGTTACTTGAAGGCTTGATGTTGTTGTTGCTGTTGCAGATTGTTAATTATGGGCAACATTTCTACATTCGTTAATTGGCAATTATTTCTCTTGGTCTAAGAGGGGAAACCATTATTAATGTTTCAAGATATTTATGTGCTGTTATATTAATTATTATTTACAAGTATATTATTTTACACATTAAAAAATTAGTCACTCACTTATAGATTTTTGATAATTAATTGTATCATTAATTACAAGTTGAGTAATCTCCAATGAACCAAGAATAATATTTACTTCTTGAACAAATAAATGAGCCCTTAGATATTTAGATATCTACAAAAAATGCAAAAATATGATCTACAATTCTCTAAAATGTACACATAGCATACACAAAAGTGCATAAATATGTACATAAACCCATTCTCCCTCTAATATATCGGCATAGACCTCAAAGTGACTGCTGGGTGTGCTGTGTGAGTGATGATGGTCCGAGAGAGGGGGATAAAAAGGGGGCACCAGATTCCACTTGACATAAAATTGATTTCCTTAGAGATTCTGCCCAAAGTAAGTTGTTGTTAAATATGTTTTCCAGTTAAAAAAAAAAATCATAAATTCTTCCATTTAGTTAAAAAATACACACACACACACACAAAAATAATGGATTATTAATGCTGATAAATTTAGTATTGGGCCAGAAACCTTCAAGGAACCTTTATCACACATGTGAAGTGATTAAGTCATAAAGTAATTAGATATTGTCTCCATAGAGTACATACAGTACAATTTTTAATAAGATATGAACTTTACAGAAACATAATCTAATGATCGTAACAATCCCATCACTTCACATATAACTGCAAACCTATCAAATGTATATACATTACATATTTAATTTATATATATATATATACCATATAATAAAGATATATAATATATATATATTATGCCCTAGTCAGTGTTAACTCTTGCCTCTCAATAGAAGCCTGACTGAGGCAACAACAGTCACATATGAGGTGATAAAAATAAACCTGTTCTCAAGAACCCATTATATTCCCAGTATGAGGTGAAGTCTGTGACACCGCTGGCCAAGCTTCTCCACACAGTAAAACAATGGTCCATATTCAGCAACAATGTCAGGGTGTCTGAATGCCTCACATTACAAATTTGTTGAATATTGATCTGTTGGCAATCATGTCATACTTAAAATAGTGTCATCTTATCAAATACATTTAAAAAACATTAAATTGAAGTCTGATTTAACCTGCATTGTCCTGACTGTATATTCATGCAGTATTCACTGGACCTCTAACACACCCACAGAAAGTGACCTCCAGGTTCTGAAGCTTCATACACCCAGTGACACTGTTCTTGAATATAGGCCGAGACTCTTATTAAGGAGAATAATAACTGGCTTTGTTGTAGGTCGTACCAGCCCAGGCAGCATGTCACAAATATGCATACAGCAATGAACATTATTTGATATTTCATTATGTAAATGTTATTTACTATGAAAAACCAAACTGTAAACAGGTTGTAAATTCTTAATAAAGGACCAAATTTAGATCATGCCTTAGCTGAGACGATTCCTAAAATAGAACCATAATCATCCACAATAAACAAATGACAAAATAGGACTCGTTCATAAAAAGAAAGTCTGTTGCATTCATCAACAAAGATGAATTTGAAGAGCAGTAGTTCAACATTAATTTAGCAATGATACGACTGCAACAATGGAGGCACAAAGATCAGTCCATAAATTAGTTTCTATCATTCTTCCTGAGGGATTGAAAATGACTGGCCTGACAGCTTTGTAGGAAATATCTGGACTGAAAGATTATTTAATAATTGATGGGGAGTAGCTGAATTGAGGATAATATTTGGAGTGAGAAAAAAAAATTAACACTATCAGGAGCAGCTGAATTGAGAGTATTTATTGAAGAGCAGCTGGACAGAGAAATTACTAAGTCTTTGAAAGAGAGGACAACTGGACCTTGCTGGAGGGTACATGTAGCCGGACTCCGAGAAAATATTATGACTTTGTAAGAGAGAATTTTAAGAATTTGTATTAGAGATGGATTGGGAGAGTATTTGGATTGTGAAAGGGAATAATATTCAGACTTTGTTGTACTGTAGAGCAACTTGACTGAAAAAGAATATAGGGACTGGAAAGCAGCTGGACTGAGAAAGAATATTTGTACTATGATGAAGGATTACAAGGGAACATATGGACTACAGTAGACAGATTATCCAGGATTTGAGTAACAGCTGAACTGAAAACAAAAAAAATATGGAAAAAGAAAATTGGGGTGCAGCAGGACGAAAAGAGAAAATAAAATAGACAAAATTTTGATGATGAGGAGGAGGAATAGGAGAAGGAGAAGGATGAAGAGGAATAAAAGGAGCTGGACGGGAGAGGAGAGATAAAAACGTGATATCTGTCCACTGAGATGAAGGAGTCCGCTTGATCGACTTAGAAGACAAAATGGCAACGAACGGTACTGGTAATGTCACAGCAGCCTTCATGCACACTTTCGCCTCTAAATAAGAAATAAGAGAAGCAAATACTGTTAGTGGGGTGAGGGCTAGTAGTACAATACAACGTGGTCAATACACTGGGAAAATTGCACTGTGTAAAAAAACCCATGCTTTGCTACCTGATTGTCCCAGAATCATAACTCTATTGTCTGGTGATCTAAGCGAGCACACACAATCATCTTGAGAATAATCACCTTACAGTAATAAAGGAATATGTTAAAAATACATGAAAATATTGTACACTGCTCTACACATGGTCTATTGAAGCCTGCTGACTGGACATAATATGGTAATAGGGAAGACATATAGAGTTGTCATAAGGTGAGAGAAAAGAATATAAACAGTAAAAAATTAAATATCTACTCTGTAAGACATTAATAGCAAATCCCACTTTCAGTAACTTGTACCCAATATAAGCTTTAAAAATCATGCAACTGATTTTTGTGGTGCCCATAAAAATAAAAAAAAAAGGGATCTTGGTGTTTAGATGACACAAGCGCTACTTGGGAGACAAAAAAGGTTCTGGAACATGTGTTACTCTTGTACAGTATATCAATAATATCTTCACCAACCCAAATCATCTAGCCAAATACAGACCCCAGACAACCAAGACCCCTGGTGCATGACCGAACTCGGCCGCGGTGGGCCCAACTTACCTTGAGCCACTTGTCGACACACTTGGTATGGAACTCGTGTAGGCAAGGCAGCACGCGCAGCATCTGACGAAGCTCAAAGTCACACATGCAAATCACACACGTCATTTGTTTCTTCTCGGATTTCTCCCCAGTATACCTGCAAAGGTTATAATGTTAATTTGCACAGAGTGGTTACAATACTTACAGGAGCTACATGTCAAACTGAAGAAGTAACAAGTTGGTATGGATTGAAATTCTATGTCTGGAAACCATTACATGGTAAAATGACAAACTTATAATAGAGAAGGGTGAGAATCGGATAAATCTGAAGTACCTACCTATAGGACGGGAGCTGGTCAATAACAGTTTTCATGAGTCCTCTTGGCTTGGCTTCTCCTAGTCTCTCAGCCAGATGGAGGAGTGCCTCGTAGTTCTCTGTGTCTTGTGCCTCGGGGGGTACCGGGTCTACTACACTGTATTGTTGCAGTGACGGGTGCGACAACATGGCCCTAGTGTGAAGCATACTAACTGATATTAGTATACACTTATAAATATAAATATACACATGCATTTGTATTATCATCAATATTGTTATAGTAACGTCATTATCCATGATCCAAAATTGCACAAGCCAATAATCCTCTACATCAGAGTTAAGTGAGAACGAGTATAGTTGTGTACTTACAGGAAGTGTAGTAGGATGCCTGGGTATGTGGCAGCAGCGGCAGCAGCACTGGGTAGAGGTGGTGGTGGAGGGGGAGGTGGGGCAGCTGGGGGCATGGTATTCCCTCGCCAACTGGAGGTGCTGCGTCTGGTTCCTCCCAGGCTACCCCCACTGCTCCCCCGAGGCCCTCGCATTCGACCAAGTACATGTCCCTGGCCCGGCCCTCGATACAGCCCTCGACCTAACATGTCCACACCACCACCACGACCACCGCCACTGCTCCCACTCCCACCCTGGAATATAGCATTACATATTTGTCAAGCTAAATAGCAGAATAACAATGTAACCTTTTTATCATATCAATTAAACATGTGCTTTTACAATTAATATTTCTAAGAAACATATGATGTAATAATGTGCAACAAAATATCAATACATATACATAAGCATATCTGGTAAATACTGCAAAAATATCACTGCCATACACTTTATACCCATCAAAAGAGATATTTACTCACATGTAAATGATGGAGTTGATGAAGATGAGTGTGGGTAGGGAAGGGAGTGACAAGGGGAGGTGTAGGTTGCTGGTGAGTGTGATGGTGGTGTTGTGGAGGCAGCTGGGGTGCTACACTCACACCAAGACTCTGAGGTGCAGCAGACAACTGACTGGGTACAGCTGTCAGGTGGGTGGGGACGGCCTGTGGGGGGGCCACGCCCATGGGTGCCTGGCCATACAAGGAGGTGTGGGTGTGTGGAGGTTGAGGAGTGGCAGCCATCAACTGAGGGGGACCTGCAGGAGCCAGCAGAGGACCAGCAGCATGGTGGCCGGGTGGGACCATGGGGGCATAGTGGTGCTGGGGACCCAAGCAACCACCATTCATCTGAAATAACACCAAGTGTTAATGGTAACGTTATGGCCTGGACCTTCTAAACAGCAAAATGTGGAAGTAATGAGGATACCAATGAAAATATAAATGATACTATAATATGTCAACAAGTTATCTGATCACTGATGACATTATGGTAGAGTTAGGCATTTAACAGTAATACAGTATAACACTTCAGTAAATTTTAACAAAAATTATAACAGATATGTAATAAAATCCAACCGAGAGTAAAGTAATAGTAACAGTAACATAAATCCAGAAAGAGACCCCATATCTGATACACATCTCATATATCCAACAAGGGAAACACACATGTGCATCATATACCAGTATTATCTTCCCAATAACATAAAAATATTGCCAAATTTATTAATTAATCATGTACATTACCAAATTTGAAAATTCATGTTGATAGAGTATAAACTATAATGCACATTTTTTTATTATATTTTATACTATTAGGTTATTTTGCATTATATATAATATTCATAAAAAAAGTGGCATTCTGTAATGTTAACCCCTGTATAATGACAAAGCTATACAATGTACTACATAGTGCAGTATAAACACTAAACACAACAATAATCTTACTATAAATAAAAAGTAAAACAATAATAGAGTTGTAGACTAGCCATGATATGACTTCTCTGACCTGGTACTGGTGATGGAGGGGAGGGTTGGAGCAGAGGAAGGAGTGGACATTACAGTGGTGTAGGCGAGGGACACTGCCGTAGCTCCCACCACTCGCACCACCCATCTGACAGGACAACACAACATTTATTCACATCTGTCCTCATTCAGCTTGTTGTGACTTAAGTATGTAATTAGACCCACAGTAATAAAATGTTTCAAGTACTGGATCTAAGCATGTATGTTTATGTAACAAGGGTTTTGCTACATACATATGTCATGACCATCAAAACTTTTATTTCTGTTCCCTATCACATGTAGTGTACTGTATCAATGTACAGTACAGTATAAAGAAAAATTGCTATGCTGTAATGTGCATTACAACAATGACTTGATCTTCATACAGAGACTATAATTTCCATGCTAGAAGTTCGTATCTGATATGAAATAAAAGTGTGACAGTTATATGAGAATTAATGGACATAAAAAACTTATTTTTTCTAAAGTTTACATTACAGTACATTATATCCATCTTGACCAGTTGATGTGCAGAATGCAGAGATGCAGAAACATATTTATATTTTTGAAATAAAACCAATGTTTATACAAGAGGGCCACCATCCATACCTATGCCCCTGAATGTAGCGTAGTCTAGTTACCTGGTGTGGGGATGACTGGACGTGGGAGGCAGTGAGGTGGTGTGCATGGTGGGGTTGCGTGGGGGTGGCACACATCATGGAGGACGGGCCACGGGCATGGGTGTGGATATGGACGGCCTGTTGCTGCTGGTGTTGGGACTGGTGTTGTTGTTGCTGCTGTTGTTGCTGTTGTTGTTGCTGCTGCTGTTGCTGCTGTTGTTGTTGCTGCTGCTGGAACTGGTGCTGCGCTCCTCCGCTGTTCATACTTGACATCGCCAGAGACACGGGCACCTACAAAATGATTGGTACATTAGGAAAAGATTGCCATGTAAAATTATACGTAACATTTTTCCAAACAGTTACAAAAATACAATTACATGATACATTTCATTGGGAACATCACACAGGGAGTAACCGTGTATGGTAAGTTCAGTAGATTGGTTAAAGCTCAGGAGGCCTCCTATGATACTGAGAGTTTGGGTTCAGTTTTACAATGCTTGAAATTAATGCTGACCACATGACTGGGTTTTCTTAGTGTACTGAAAGAATTCCACCTCTCCTCTCAGCCTTTAAAAATATACATATACACCAAGAGACAAAAAGCCAGATTATCTGTAAAGGATGATTAAACACGATCACAGGGGTCACCGATGGGCATAACATGTATATAATTTCACTTCAAAGAAATTGTATCAGAATATACTTGATCAAAGGAAATATTTTATCGCTTGAGTAAAACAGACATCCAACATATACCCCCCCCCCCCAATAGTCCATGAGTCTGAAGTATCATATTTAGTGATTAGATTGAATCAGTATCACACCATAAGTTGACAATGTTTAGGAGATGTGAGATTGCAAGAACATAAAAGTGGGAGGGGAAATGGCGTATAAACCATAAGATGAGTAAGAAAACTAAGAGTTAAAATGATTGATGATCGGAATTACTTAGATAGATTGTTAGATAGAAATAGACAAATGTAAATAAACAAACACATAAATGGGAGAGATAGGCAGAAAGAGTAGAGAACACAAATGAAAATGGGAGAGATAACTAAGGGAAAATTTTGGTTGGTTAGAATCGAGATAATGAAATGGAACTGAAGTGAAATGGTACCTTATGGAATGTGACTGGATGAAGGAATGGAATGGAATGGGGTGTAAAGAAGTGTACATAAAAGAGAGAGAGAGAGAGAGAGAGAGAGAGAGAGAGAGAGAGAGAGAGAGAGAGAGAGAGAGAGAGAGAGAGAGATAGAGAGAGAGAGAACTCGTCTACAACACCAGCAGCATCAAGGCAAGCAAGAATGGTGGTGTCGACGATCTGAGAGGGAGATAGAGAGCGAGACTAAAGGTGATGTACTAGACAGGGGACAATCCCAACGAGGTGGTAGTGGGTAGGGGAGGGGGAGGAGAAGGGTTAGGCTAAGGGAGAGGGAGGGGTGGTAATGAAAGATCAGATAAAGATACAAAGAAATAGCCTTGAATAGAATCGACAAAGCGGAATGGAGGAGGAAGAATGACAACGAAATAGATGGATTGAGAAACAGGAGGAGGCAGAGAGGTTGATGATGATGACGATATAAGAGAGAGGATTGAGAGGAAGAGAAGGGTGAGTGAGCAGCTTAGGGGGGTAAAGAAACAAAAGAAAAACGTTGATAAAGATGTGAAAAAAACCCACTTGATGATTCTTTTCTTCAACTTTACTGCAAAATTTTCTATACCGTACACATTGGGGAGATTCAAACTAATTACGAAGGACTTACAGAAACAACAAAACAAAACAGACTCAGGAAAAATAGGAAAACTAAAAGAGAGCAGGCTGATAATGGCGGGAAAGAGAAAGTGGGCGAGGAGGAGGAGGAGGAGGAGGAGGAGACTCTTCTAAGATCAATATTTGAATACATGAAGCAAATATAATGAGGGGAGGGAAGGGGGTGGAGAGGGAAGGTGGTGGTGGAAGAGGGTGGGGAGGGAAGGTGGTGTGGGAAAAGGGTGGGGAGGGATGATGGAGGTGGAAGGGGGTGTGGAAGGAAGGTGGAGGTGGAAGGGGGTGGAGAAGGAAGGTGGGAGGTGGAAGGGTGTGGGGAGGGAAGGAAGCAAGGAGAGAGAGTGGAAGGGAGAAAATAAGAGGGAATGAAAATATAAGATAACGAATAATGGGGAGGGAAAATGAGAGAAACAGAATGGGAGGAATTGATGTGATAATCAAGAAATGAGAGAGAGAGAGAGAGAGAGAGAGAGAGAGAGAGAGAGAGAGAGAGAGAGAGAGAGAGAGAGAGAGAGAGAGAGAGAGAGAGAGAGAGAGAGAGAGAGAGAGAGAGAGAGAGAGAAATATAAAAGTTCTTCTGGGTCAATTAAACCCAACAGACCATGCAAACGCTGCTATTAAGAACACAGTGAGCGTCCCAATAGATTAAATAGCCAGGGACAAAAAAAAATCATGAATTCCCCCCCCCCCCTTTTTTTTTGTAGACGAACAAAAATTAATAATATAAAAAAAAATCATGGACCTCATTTTTTGTAGACGGTCTAAAACGAATATATGTATATATATATAAAATATTTCAAGGACACCATTTTTTTTGTAGACGAACAGAAATTAAAAAAAGCAAAAATCATGAACCTCATATAGATGAACTAAAAATACAAAAATAAATAAATAAAAATAATAATAATGAATCCCAATTTTTTTTACAGGAGACAGAAAATAATATAATACAGTATGTAATAAGATAAAAAATAAAAGTTACGTCACGAACTGTATGTATGTATGTATGTATGTACTGTATGTAGGTTAGGGGTAAAAAATATAATAATAAGTCTTTAGTTCCCGTTAATAAAAGAGGTGAGTGTAATAGTTTGCATGGGTTGTGTGTGTGTGTGTGTGTGTGTGTGTGTGTGTGTGTGTGTGTGTGTGTGTGTGTGTGTGTGTGTGTGTGTTGTGAGGAATCAGTTGGCTTTCTATACGTGACTAAACTAGTAAACAAAAGATAAATAACAATAATAATAATAATAATAATAACAATAATAATAATAATAATAATAATAATAATAATAATAATAATAAGTAAATAAATAAATAAATGAATAAAAGAATGCTCTACCACAATCTAACTGGAACTATTATAATGTATGGTGAAGGCAGAGTTAATGTGAAGTTGAAGAAAGGAAAGAAATGAAGACTATATGTAGGAAGGAAGGAAGGAAGGAAGGAAGGAAGGAGATGGATTATAGACCTCTGGCTGACTGACTGACTGGAAGAGAGTTGGTTGGTTGGTTGGTTGGTTAGATGAGGTAAGGAGGTAGGTAGGGAGGTAGGTAGGTAAGGGAGGGGTGGAGGGAGGTAAGGAGGGAGGTAGGGAAGGGAGGAGTGGAGGGAGGTAAGGAGGGGTGGAGGGAGGTAAGGAGGGAGGTAGGGAAGGGAGGAGTGGAGGGGGACAACATTCGCCTAAACCATGGAGCTAGAATAGGAGGAGGCGGCCCGCGCGTTCATTTGGGTCTCAGTGGAGTGAAGCCAGTCAGGTCCTCAGAAGCCAACGCCTAGTATTGGCAAGAAAGGCTGACCACTCATAGTACCCATACAGTTTACCCATATTCCTCACGATGTTTATTCATTTTTAATTACGGTATGACATGTATTTCGTATTCTTTAATTAATAACATACAATTCACACATCT
>JAWZYT010002838.1:55000-105043 GCA_034508575.1 Petrolisthes manimaculis | reverse complement strand
GCCATAGACACCAAACCCCGCCATTACGACTCCAGGGGGGGAAAGAGAGAGAGAGAGAGAGAGAGAGAGAGAGAGAGAGAGAGAGAGAGAGAGAGAGAGAGAGAGAGAGAGAAAGAAGAGAGAGAGAGAGAGAGAGAGAGAGAGAGAGAAGAGAGAAGAGAAGAGCAGAAGAGAAACAGACTGACAGATATGCAGACAGACAGACAGATAAATTAGATGCATAGAGTGAGAGAGTAAAATAAACGAACGAAAAGAAGAGAAAAGAGAAGAGAAGAGAAAGAAGAAAAGAGAAGAGAAGAGAAAATGGGAGCGTCAAAGTTTACGCCACTGGACACCGACCGGCCCAGCGGTACTCACAAAAACCATACTACTACTAATTAACCGAAAAAGATGCATGCTGTTTTTATCTTCAGGTGGAGCCGGCGTCATAGTATGTGTGTGTGTGTTTATTTTCAGTGTTGTTCGTTTTCTGTACGGTGTCCTTCTCCTGATTTATTTTAGGCGGCGGGGCGGGAGGCGCAGTAGTAGGAAGGAGAAAAAGGAAGAAGAAGAATGAGGAGGGAAAGCCGGAGGAGAATCAGAGGGAGAGTAAGATGGACAGGAAGAGAGAGAGGAATACTGTAGTAGCGAGAGAGAACTAAATGTGGAGGAGGTGGAGGAGGAGGAGGAGATGAAGGGGTAAGAAGAAAGAGGAGAATTGATAATGCGTTGGGAGGCAAGAATAAGAAATATAGCATGAGTAGACAGAGAAGTGATTGCAAGTAGAAAATAAAGTAAGAGGAGGAGGAAAACAACAGCAAGGCCAGAGTGAGGATAGCGGCTATGGTGTGTTGTTTACCTGTGTGGTGAGTGAGGGTCGGGGTAGCGGGGTTGGAGAGAGCCCGGGGTATTGATCAGGGCGTCACTATGAGCTATGCTTCAGTCACACTCCCCTGCAGGCTCCCAGATTCACGATGCTCCTCCCAAGGACACAGCGTTGCCTGGGGCTTCCCTGGCTTTAATACTGACTCCTGAGGTAGGGTGTTTTACCTCCCACGACCTCTATCTCTGCCACCACCATAGACGTCCACCGCCAGCGCCTCCTACTGTATTACGAAAGAGTACTATAATATTGCTGGCGGCTGGTAAAGGTAGCATCTCTCCTGCGGCGGCCTGAAGCGCGGCTTAAAGGTGATGGCGCCTTCCAGCCACGCCTTCCAGCGTTGCCTGTCTTCAGGGGCCTGGAACCCCGCCCGCCGGGCCTCGCTCGCGCCGCCGGCCGCCTCCCCACCATCCCTAGCCACCCAGACCAGCACCCACACCCACGCATTTTCTGCCTCACACTTCAGTCGCTCTCTTTGCTGATTACCTCTTTAATTAGTTGCATATTCACAGTAACTCCTCAGTAGTACGCCTGATTTCACCAACGAATACTCTGCAGGATCCGGAAGTTGTAGGCTGCCATATCTGTAAGATTGTCAGTCACAACCAGTTCTCAAGATACACTACAGTTTTCCATCCTAGCGAGTGTTTTAAAATAAATAGCAGAAATTTTGAGATATGACCAATACCCACGTATCTCATTTATCCACTACAAAATATCAGTGTTTCCACTTTGACCAGTGTTGATGGTCCTCCACCTCACTCCTCCCCTACACCTCCACCTCCACCTCCTCCACCAACTTGGTCCAAAGAGGAAGTGATCAAAGGCATTCGCTAATTAGATAAACTCGTCATCTTTCCCAGCCATTCACAAACACACCGATATATCTTTTTATTGGACCATTTTGGCAGTGGCAGAAGACTCTTCCTTTCCCCCTCCATCCACGTTACCGTTCTCCCTCTCTCTCTCTCTCTCTCTCTCTCTCTCACGTACACACACACACACACACACACACACACAATAAGGAAACAACTTGCTGTGAAATCCTGGTAATAGGCGTATTAGACTAATATTCTGCCTCATTATCATTAGTGAAAGCGAGAAAAAAAAGTGTGCGATGAAAAAAATTAATGGATTTAGCTACCGGTATTACTCACCCTCTGTATTTGTGTACAAGAAAGGCATTTAATTTTGCCATTTTATAAGCAGTCATCACCAAGCATGGTAGATATTATTATTGTGTGTTTGTTTCCTTGGCTGTGATCTACACGTGGACCACCAGTGATTCAGAATAGTTCCCTCCTTATCTTGTTGTTATGCAGCTCGAAACCTCAGTCAGTCAGTGTCCGATGTGTTAAAGGTGGTATAGGTCAAGGCCAATATCTCTTGGCCTTGGTATAGGTGGTGATTGTAGAGGGTTGGTTTGTATCACGATAGACACATATTTTTCATCTCCCCTCATTGTAACTGGGGAACAAAAGAGTGAGTAGTGTTGTCACGAGATGTATACCTTGTTATAAAATAAGCAAACAAATTATACTGTATATCTGTCATCACCTAATTCATAACACAGATCTCCACCGCGACAGGGAATTATTAATAGATACGACTTTAATATCAAACTGTACGTACACCCGCCAGTAAGGTGAAACTCTAGGCCGTGGATTCATGTGGAGAGAAACACGAATACACACACACACACACACCATACATACAAGCACACTTACTCGTATTCTCTGCATGGGTGGACTGATTATGCTTTTCTTTACACTCCATTGTTTCATACTCAGCCTTGTTCCTACTTCACTTATTATTATTATTATTATATGCTTTGCTTTCTTGCTTGCTTCTGTGTTTATAGTACGTTATTTAAGGGTAAATTGTTTAGTTGGTGAATTAGAAGGTCTCTGATTCCAACAAAGTACTCCAGAAAACAGACGACCTCATTGGTACTATTATAGAGGATCTGTTTTTGGTGTAGTTAGGAGGAATCAATAGCCTTACAAGTCACCAACAAGAGAGTCTCCCCTTAATTAACCCTCGATACACCACAGTCATGAAAAGATTAGAAAACAATACTTGCCAAGGGAGATGGCTTGAGTTCACCTACGAATTTTTCTGAATATATTCTAACTACATAATGAAAACAATATATTTATTACATTTCAGTTTCAGAGTGTTTTCTCAACTTTGTCCCATTTCTGTGTTTCCTGTCTTTTTTTTTTTTTTTTTTTTTTTTTTTTTTTTACCAGAGGGCAGTGAGGTGGTGGTGATATTTGAAAACTACATTATTTTGTTTTGGAGAACTTCAACTCTGATTATACCTGTGTGAAGTGGAAGCAAATGTAACCGGAAAAAGAAGATAGGGGATGAATCTGAGAGTGTGCAAGATGAGTGTGAGAGAGAGTGTGAGTCAAGGTGAGTGTGAGGGAGAAGCAAATTATGGGTGAGATAGACAAGGTGAGTGTGAGGCAGAGTCAAGGTGAGTGGGAGTAAGTGTGTGAGTCAAGGTGAGTGAGAGTGTGAGTGAGAGTGTGAGTCAAGGTGAGTGTGAGTGAGAGTGAGTCAAGGAGAGTGAGAGTGAGTGTGGGAGTCAAGGTGAGTGTGAATGTGTGTGAGAGTGTGAGTCAAGGTGAGTGTGAGTCAAGGTGAGTGTGTGAGTGAGTGGTGGTGGTGGTGCCCAGGGGTTGGTATTTGTGAGTGTGAGTGAGGGTGAGTCAAGGTGAGTGTGAGTGTGAGTGAGTGAGTGAGTGGTGGTGGTGCCGAGGGGTTGGTCTTTGTGAGTGTGAGTGAGTGTGAGTCAAGGTGAGTGAGTGAGTGAGTGAGTGGTGGTGGTGCCGAGGGGTTGGTCTTTGTGGCGTGTGAGTTGCCTGCTAGTGTCACTTGGGGGGATTCACTGTGTTAAAGCATTCCTCTCTTACTTTTTATCATTCATCTTTCTCCTTCTCTCATTTTTATCATTCTCCTTCTCTCATTTTTATCATGCTCCTTCTCTCATTTTTATCATTCAGCCTTCTCTCATTTTTATCATTTTCCTTCTCTCATTTTTATCATTTATCCTTCTCCTTCTCTCATTTTTATCATTCTCCTTCTCTCATTTTTATCATTCATCCTTCTCCTTCTCTTTCTCCTCTCATTCCTCGCTTTATTTTTATCATTCCTCCTCTCCTTTTTCTCACTCCTCCTTCTCCTTTTTCTCCTCTCTTTTCCTTCTACTCCTTCACCTCTCCATTTCTCCTTTTTTTCCCTCCTCTTCCTCTCCTCTCCTCTCCTCTTCGCACCATTTTTTTCTCTCTTTCTCTACCTGCTCCCCTTCTCTCCTCGTCGTTATTATTATTATCATTAGTATTTTATCTTTTGGAACTCTTACCCCGGGAACTCAAGTAGAGGGGACTATTGAAAAGTGAAAGGGATGCTAGGAATAGAAATGAAGACAAAAATGAGACAGAAATGAGATAGAGAAGATAGGAGTGAGGTAGGAGTGAGACATGAGAGGAAGGAGTGAGGTAGAGGTGAGGCAGGGAAGATAGGAGTGAAGTAGGAGAGGTAGGACTGAGGCAGGAAAGGTAGGAGTGAGGTAGGAGAGGTAGGAGTGAGGCAGGGAAAATAGGAGTGAGACATGAGAGGAAGGAGTAAGGTAGAGATGAGGCAGGGAAGATAGGAGTGAAGTAGGAGAGATAGGACTGAGGCAGGAGAGGTAGGAGTGAGGCAGGAGAGGTAGGAGTGAGGCAGGAGAGGTAGGAGTGAGGCAGGAGAGGTATTAATGTAGGAGGAAGAGCGACGCAGTGAGGTGAAGAGAAAAAAAAGGTGGATATGAGAGTGAGGCAGAAAAGCGGAGACGAAGGCAAGACAGTAATTAGTGAGAGAGAGAGAGAGAGAGAGAGAGAGAGAAAGAGAGAGAGAGAGAGAGAGAGAGAGAGAGAGAGAGAGAGAGAGAGAGAGAGAGAGAGAGAGAGAGAGAGAGAGAGAGAGAGAGAGAGAGAATGTGTATATATTATGTGTGTATGTGTGTGTGTGTGTGTGTAAACAATGTACGAATGAACATAAAGTCGGACTGGATAATAGAACAGTGAGAATGGAACACAACAAGTCACAAACAACAACAATAATAACAACAACAACAACAACAACAACAACAACAGACTTATGAAACCAGATAAAATGAAAACAAAGACGGAATACTGTACTAAAAATTGAATAGAATATGAAAACTAATTACATAGGATAAATTATAAGTATACAAATGTAATAATAATCGTTGTTGTGGTGTATAAAATATGTAAAATTGGTATGATATTTTTGTGGTCAGTTTGTGAATAGAAATCCCAGGTGAGACCATTACACCACGACCGTTTATAATGTGTATTGTTGAAGATGTTGTTATGGCAGGCAGGCAGGCAGGCAGGCAGAGGTGAGAAGCAGTGGTGAGAAACGGAGGGCATGAGTGAGGAAAGAGAGGAAATAGCGTTATGGAGACGACAGCAATGAAACAGAGTAGGATGCGGTAATTCAAGGAAAGCATGAGCGAAGTTACATGCCGAGGAAGTTGTGCAGCCGGAAGTATATTATGGTCTAGGTAGAAAATTTATGAGAGGTGTATGTGAAGTTGATAAGTAAGATAGGGAGTGTTTTATATAATGCAGGAATTAGATGGGAGTACAGTAAGAGAGGCAGAAGTAAGACAGGAAAGAAATAAAGCATGGTAGGTAGGAGTAAAGTAAGGTAAGGGTGAGGGAGGGAAGGGAATCAGGAGTGAAGCAGGTAAGGTAAAGCTGGAGTGAGGCAGGGGAGGCAGTGTGTGTGTGGTGGCAGTCTGGAGGGAGCACCGCCCCCGGCCCTCTCCCAAGATGTCATTGAATTTCAACAGCGGCTCTTGTTTAGTCTGCATATCATTACGGCCGCATTCAGCTCTAGATTTTTTCTCTGCCCCCTCACGCTCCACATGCTGCTCTGTGTTTACCTTCACGGTCTGCGCCCCTCACTGCCCTCCTCCTCCCACCACTCCTCCTCCCCCTCACCACTCCTCCACCCCCACCCCCTCCTCCTCCCCCATCCCCTCCTGATCCTCGTCCTTCTTCGCTCCGCCCCCCTCCCCCTTTCACGTCTCCCTCTCCACACCCCTCATCGACTTCCCTTCTCTGGGCCCCGTTCCTTCCTGCCCATCGGTGCGCACCTTTCTCCCCAACTATCTAGGCCCACTCCGCTCTCACCACCATCATGTTTCACCTGCATCCCTCTTCACCCCCAACACCCCTACACCCCACATCCCCCCACCACATCCCCCCACCACATACATCCCTATTGTTCTGTACCTTCCCCACATCACTTTGCTCACACCCCTACCTCGTTTCTTTTCCCTCGTTCCCCTTCCCATTCCTTCATAGAAACACACCATATATATTATACACTCCCTTTACTCTATCCTCAATCCCTCCTCTATCGTCTCCTTGCCTCCCTTTTTTCCCCTTAGCCTCCATACCATACACTCCCTTTACTCCATCCTCAATCCCTCCTCTATCGTCTCCTTGCCTCCCTTTTTTTCCCTTAGCCTGCCCCCTTCTTGACCCCCCCTTGAGCCCTAAGGTGTGTAGATGTGAATGTGGGTTTGTATGGATGAGAGCCACAGAAGAGACAACACCTCCACCACTAGATTATGTCCACCATTGGCACCACAACCCCAACACTGACTCTGACATTAACCTCCATCACTGTCCTCACAACTGTGTACGGTAGCTACTCAATAGTCATAACATATTACTGAAGCCTTGAGGAAACACACACATACAATATCCTTATTATCTGTACTTTGAGTAATAGGGCCACCAGTATTTGTTTCCATGAATAGTTGGAGATAAATCGTAGTTCTACCCAAACACATACATAAAATATCCTTATTATCTGTTCTTTGAGTAATAGGGCCACCAGTAATTTTCATGAACAGTTGGAGATAAATCGTAGTTCTATACAAACAACAACAACAACAACAACATTGGTAGTTCGGCCAGTGTGATCAGCCCATACAGTCCATAATCTGGTATGTACAGTCGGCCTCAGGAATCAGTACACAGAAGATTAGTTAAAAAAAGGGTCTTATTCTGCATATACAGTAGGCATTGTTTTGTACACTCTAGTTTGTATATTGGTTATGTACGCTCGTATGTATTATTATATAAATGTAAAATATTTGCATACCGCTGTAAATAAAAATACACACATCGGTACATTTTCAGAATAAATTTATCGTCATATCTCGGAGAACGGTGAGAAACAAAAATATCAGTGTACTCATTCACACAACTCAAAGCGCACCTCTGATTTTTGTAAACGTTTTCAAAATACTCTTCGTTATTATAAAAGAAAAACTTGGGATGCAAAAAAAACACGAAAAAAAAGAAAAAGGTTGTAGTGTTTTAAGAAAGCTTGTTCAAAACGCATTCATCATCACCAGTGACCTATGAGAAAGTTTTTTTTATATTTGCTGCGTCAGACACACGACACGACACGACACAATAGTCCACTCCTTTATTCCAGTGTTACGGTTCGGTGTTTTATTTGTTATCATTTAAGAGGAGGGCGTGAAGGGCGCTTACAACTTGAGTGATTTGGAGATAGTGTGAGGCAGGTCGATCAACACCCCCTTCCCTCCCCTTCCCCCCCACACACGCCCCCTTTACTACTACTCCTCCTCCTCCTCCTCGCCCCTTCCTGCCTGCATGCTGCTCTCCCCTTCTTCTCCCTCCCTGCCTGTCGCTCCCCCCTTCTCCCCCTCTCCCTCGTGCCTGTCCCAATTCCTCCCATGCATTCTCTATCCTTGTGTGTCCTTTGTCTCCACTTCTCCTTTATGTCTCTCCTTCTCTTGTTTGTCTCTACTTCGTCTCGTCCTCCGTCCTATGTTCTCGTCACTCGTCCCAGTTTTGCTACCTTATAATTATATTCGTCGTGTTCTCTTCATCTTTCGTACCATCCCTTGTTTCTCTTTTCTCTTCCCAACCTCTCCTCCCTCCACCCTTTAATTGTCTTTCTCCCTCTTTCTCGTTCATCCCTCTTCTTGTATACCTCTCTATCCTATCGTCTCTTTCCCTAGCCCCTTGATATTTCCTTCCTTCCTTCCTACTTTCCATCTTCGCTACCCACCCTATCCCTCCTCCTCGTTGTCTTCTAACCCATTCCTTCCTCTGTTTGTAGCTCTATCCCTTCCCTGTTTCCCTTCTTATTCCCTTCCCTTCCCTCCCTCTTTCATACACCTCTACAGTGATATTTTTTCCCCTTTTCCTCCCTGTCATCACCTCCTGTTCGTTAACCATCTCCTTTCCGTCTTATTACCTTTTCTCTCGACCATATATTATGTCTTCTTCTGTCACTCCCAATTCTCCAACACACTCCATTCATTTCACTCATTCCCTCGCTGCTATGTTCTCTTTTATTTTTCACTTCTATCGTCATTTTTCTTTCTTTTTTAATCATCTCGGTTTCTTTCATTTCCTCCCAACACCCTCATCATCTCTTCACCTTCATCTTCCCCCACCAACCCCATCATCTCTTCTCCTTCATCTTTCCCCACCACCCCCATCATCTCTTCCCCCATCACCCCATCATCTCCCTCCTCCCCCGACCTCCTCCCCCAGTACCCCCACCACCACCGACCTCCCGTGCACCACCATCGCTGACCTCTGGCGGGGGACTGGCACAATGACACTCCAGATGGTATCACAGTCCAGGGTCCTATCACCTCATCAGCTCCGAGGGTAGGAGAGAGAGAGAGAGAGAGAGAGAGAGAGAGAGAGAGAGAGAGAGAGAGAGAGAGAGAGAGAGAGAGAGAGAGAGAGAGAGAGAGAGAGAGAGAAAGAGAGTTTGAGAGATAGATAGATTGATAGATAGATAGACAGATAAAGAGAACGAGAGAGAGAGGTAGGTTAGACTAAAGGCAACTACAGGAAGAACATGGCCCTGTCTGCCTTTGTTTTGCAGTCAGGAGGTTGTATATATTTTCTTATGTGTCGAACTAGCTGAGGGGGACACGGAGAGTAGGGAAAGGGGATGGAGTTTCGATTGCAAAATGAAGGAAGAGGGAAATGGTGACTAACGAGTGGGATGGGGAGGAGGGAGAGAAGGGTAAATGGAAGAAAAAATAATAAAGGGGGAAGGGGAGAGGGAGAAGGAAGAGTAAAATGGGAGGTAGGGAACGAGAACATGATGAAGAGGGGACGGATGGATGCTGGGGTGCAGATCGAAGCAGTAATAAGAAGGAGTTACGCTCACGGATACAAGTGGGAAAGTCTATATGGGATGCATGAATACAGAAGCGTGCATGGTGACTCAGATATAAAGACTGGTAGGAGAGGAGGGTACCAGACAATAATTATAACATGTAGGTATTGCTGAATGGTTGGAGGACAAGACAGAAAAGGAGAGAACTGAGTGTCAACAAATTAATTCATAAACTGAATAGAAAGGTTGGATTACATGAAAGGCCAGAATCTGCAGTAGACTAAAAATGGTGAAGAGAAAAAGAGAGAGGGAAAGCGAAAAAAAGTGTGTGTGAGAAAGGGAGTGAGGTAAATAGATAGATAAATAGATAATTAGCTAGATACATAGATAGATAGAAATGACAGACAAATAGAGAGACATACAGACAGAGGCAGAGACAGAGAGACTGAACTCAAGGCAACAAGACGGAAGAACATGTTCCAGGCAGACTTGTTTTGCATTCTGGGGAAGGGATATAAAACTAGACCATTCCGAAGTGTATTAGTTCTAAGAATCCTCAGCCCCAACAATGTGAAGACTCTCTGATATGTTGTTGTTGTTGTTGTTGTTGTTGTTGTTGTTGTTGTGTTGTGTTAGAGAGAGACTGTGGCTGTGTTTTGCTTCGGTAGGGAAAGACAGGGAAAGCGAGAAAGATAGGTGTAGTGAGTAAGAGAAGGGGGAAATGTGAAAGAGGAATGGAGGGAAACCAAGGGAAGAAAATTTAATGGAAGAAGAGATTGGAGAATGACGGGAAGGAAACGCAAGAGACGAGAGAATGAGGTGGGGGAAATAGGGAAGAGAGGAATGGATAAAGGGGAGGAGGAGGAGGAAGAGGAGGAGGAGGAGGAGGAGGAGGAGGAGGAGGAGGAGGAGGGAGGAGTGAAAGGGGGAGAGGGCACGAGTGAGAAGAATAACTGAAACCACCATTGATTTTTCACAGTTGCTGTTTTAGTGTTTTATTGACAGGTCTGAAGGGTCTCCACTCAACAGCGCTTTATGTTACTCTTTGTTTGGTCCAGGTGGGAGGGAGGGAGGGAGGGAGGTGAGGGTCCGGGGGAAGGCTCGGTTTAGTAGTAACATTTCTCCTCTTGTCTAAGTTTATATTGCCCTTAGTTACGTTTACGAGCACATCACTATATCATGTGGTGTGTTATTTAGTTTTTCTGTCTTGTCGTTCTCATTTTTTTTTTTTTTTTTTTGTGTGTGTGTGTGTGAATTTGAATGGCACTGACTGGTGTTTCCAAACCTCTGTCTGTGCCACAAAACAGAGACTTTATAGTTAGTGTGTTTATTTTCTGACTTGGTGTGGAGGAATTGAATGCTTACAATCCATTAACCATAATTTACATCCCATAAAAGTGTTCCTATTGTTTGCATAAATTAATTTGTTGTGTCTGGGATGAATGAAAATGAGTCAAATTCTGTTAACTACGAAAATAATTATTATGGAATGTTGATAAAAGAAAAAAAAAAATTAACCGTGTGTTTTATATTTATCATTCTTCTATTACCCTTCCATCTGTTCCATTATCGTAGTGGACATTGCTGAACAACTTCTATCCTGCTCACCACCTCTATCCATCTCCTCTGTCCATTTTCCATCCTTCTCACTATCCCTAACCACCCTCCATTCCATCCACTACCTGTCCCTGCCCTCCATCCCTTCAACTACCCCTAACCTACTTCTGTCCTGAACACTATACCCGTACCCACTCTCTGTCCTGTCTGCTATTCCTAACCACCTCTCATGCCCACCCACCCACTCACTACCTTGCCCACCTCCTACCTTTGCCCACCTCCTACCTTTACCCATCTCCTACTCCTGCCCACCTCGCCCACCTCCTACCCCTACCCACCTTGCCCAAGCCTCATGCATCCTACTCGCCTCTCTCACGCCACATTGCCAGTCCACCATCTCCACTACTTAGGCAAAATTTCTTCCTAACCCAGCGTGAAATTACTGTAAATCCCTCTCCATGCTTCCCTGGGATAATCCATATAATTCTCAACCCCATCATAAAAATCGTAGGGCCTCGGGCTGTAGTGGAGTCCGGAGTGGGGGGTGGGGGGAGGGTTGAAGATGGGGGGAGGGGGACGAGGGCAGGTAAGAGTAAGGGTAAGGCTAGCTATAAGGGGGAGGTGGTGGATGGAGGGAAGGGAATGGTGAGGAGGGAGTGTAAGGAATGGTTTTATGTATGTGTGTGTGTGTGTGTGAGAGAGAGAGAGAGAGAGAGAGAGAGAGAGAGAGAGAGAGAGAGAGAGAGAGAGAGAGAGAGAGAGAGAGAAAGAGAGATAAGAGGAGAAGAGGATGTGTGTAATACGTAAGAGAAGGGATAGAAAGGAAAGGGATGCATAGGAGAGGCTGTGAGCATTGGTTAACATTATAGGCGCTTGTGAAATGATAGATAACAGGGAACAAGGGGGTATATTTGAGAGGAATGAGAGACGAATGAAGGATGGGTTTCATACAAGGAAGACAATGTGTGTAAGAGAAACGAGAGTGAGAAAGGAACGCATGCATTTATTTGTAGCTGAAGAGAAGAGGTGTGGAATGGATGTCTGTTAGAGAAAATATATGGAAATGAAAAAAGTAATGAATTTGTTAAAAGAAAGTGGGAAGAGAAGAACTGGATGATTGAATGTGTGGAAGGGAAACTGGAAGGAAAGACATACCGATTGGATGTATGAAAGAGAATTAAGTAGAGACGGAAATATATAATAGATGTGTGTATACAAGAATAGGGGAGAAAAAGGAAGGTCTATATGAGAGAGAGAGAGACATACATACATACAGACAGACAGACAGACAGACAGACAGACAGATACAGAGACAGAGACAGAGACAGAGACACAAAGATTGGCTATGAAGAAAGAGAAGAGGAAAGAAGAGGTACGTACATACATACATGGGAGGGAGGATGGGGACTCATAGTGACGTCGTCGTGTACCGAACAAAAACACCAGTACCTCAGGGGATGGCAGGGCAGGAGGAGTGGGGGGAGAGGGAGAGGGAGGGGGGCGCCGCACGGTAGCCTAAGTCGTGACCAACCCCGCCGCCCAGCACACGCCCGTACCCCCACCACCCCCAACTATCTCAGTGTACAGGGAACCCAATTCTAACCTGACAGTGTAATATATTTTTGTGTACATCTATCTCAGTGTACAGGGAAACCGACTTTAACCTTACTATTATATTTCTTTCTTGCTATTCACACTACCACAACTTCACCCACACTGCCATAACTTTACCCACACTACCATAACTTTACCCACACCCTTGCCTGACCTCCACACGAACTCATATTTTCCCCTTCCTTCCCCAATACATGACCTTCATTCACTTATTACTGTACTTACCCCTTCCTTCCCCTATACCTGACCATCTTACTCATATACTTACCCCTTCCTTCCCCTATTCCTAACCTTCACTCACATATATTTACCCCTTCTTTCCCCTATACCTGACCATCTTACTCATATATTTACCCCTTCCTTCCCCTATACCTGACCTTCATATACTCATGCCTCCAACCTCCCTCTGTTTAACTTCATCATGAGGCACCAACGTCCACACCAATTCATCATTCTTTACCCTCACGTCCACCAGCATAGCTATTACCAACATTATTCACCGTAGAAGGACTGTAGCCTGGTGGTGGTAGTGGTGGTGGTGATAGTGGTGGTGGTAGTGGTGGTGGTAGTAGTAGTGGTGGTGGGGGGGGGGGTGCGAGATGAAGATGGACATTATTCTAGGTGAGACTGACAGGTGGGAGGACAAGCATAAGGTAGAGAGTGCTGTTGTTGTTGTTGTTGTTGTTGTTGTTGTTGTTGTTGTTGTTAGGACTAGACAGGTGGGAGGATAAGAGGGTTGTTGTTGTTGTTGTTGTTGTTGTTGTTAGGACAAGCCAAGTGGCACCACAACTCAGACATTACTTTGCCAAACCAATATATATGTGTGTGTTTATTTTTCATATGGGTTTGGTAATATATTCGTATTCTGGAAACAGATGGTTGTGAATATTGATTGAGTGAGATGTTTCGTGGCTTACGTGTGGGTTTGTCTATATAGTATAAGGTCAGGCCAGCAGACCACTTGCGGGTAGTCCATTAGCCTACGGTAGCTCTGATGGGCAGCACACACAAGTTGGAAGCACAATGCCTATCAGTAATTCATTGGTAAAATTTTAAGTATATTTCGTAACATTCATAATTTGTTCGGTAGTCACGAGTTGACCCAATACTTACCAACCAAGGCGGGTTGTCCCACAGAGTGTCTTCGGAACACCTGCTGCCAAATATGAGTGTATTGTACAGTCGTCATCAATAAGAATCATCCATATTTGGGTAACTCAAACAATTTGCTGTCTAATGTTTTCACGTTTACATAATATAATTATGATGTTATAGTTTTAAGTAGTGTGTAACTGTGACGTGTTGTTATGATTGTTAATGCTGATGTGGTAAGACTGTTTTTATTTTATCGGTTTAGTTCTAACAATAAGCACAATAAACTGCACCTTAGCCCAACCATTTCCTTATTATTATCTTGTTCATTAACTTTACCTTCCTTGTTAGATTCATTCCCGCTGACGTTTTGAAAATATTAATCCTTCATTCGGTACTGTAAAGTCACTAAGCCAACAATACCATTTCCACAGTGTATTATGTATCATATAATCTCCTACTCTGAACTCTGCCCAGGTTAGTCTTCCACACATTGCTAAACTTTTCTGGATATATCATTTACACACACACACACACACACATCATTTACACACACACACACACACATCATTTACACACACACACAAAGAGAGAGAGAGAGAGAGAGAGAGAGAGAGAGAGAGAGAGAGAGAGAGAGAGAGACAGAGAGATAGAATGAGAGAGAGGGAAAGAGAGAGAGAGAGAGAGAGAGAGAGAGAGCGAGCTAGGTCAGGTAAGATGCTTTAGGCCTAATGCAGCCATCTTTACACTCCCTCCCTCTCTCCCTAGGCCTCTCTTCTCTCTCCCCTCTTCCATACCCCCCCCCCCCCCATCTTCCATACTCCCCCCATTTTCCAAACTCCCCCCCCCCTCATACATACTCTCCCCTCTTCCATACTCCCCCCCATCTTCCATACTCCCCCCTCATACATACTCCCCCTCTCCTATTTTTATGTCTTTATTTCTCTCCCTTGTCCTCCTCTCTCCTTTCCCCTATACTCTTTTCATCTCTCCCTTCTCCCTTACTTTCCCACTTCTCTTCCTTCCTTATTTTACCCTCACTTACTTTCCACTCTCTTCAGCCTTCTCTTCCTCCTTCCTTACCTTCATTTTTTCTCTCCTCTCTGTCCTCCTTTCATCCACTTCCTTTACCCTCAATCTCCTCTCCCTCTTCCCTTACCCTCAATCTCTTCTCCCTCTTCCCTTACCCTCTTCCCTTACCCTCAATCCTCTCTCCCTCTTCCCTTACCCTCAATCCTCTCTCCCTCTTCCCTTACCCTCAATCTCTTCTCCCTCTTCCCTTACCCTCAACCTCTTCTCCCTCTTCCCTTACCCTCAACCCTTTCTCCCTCTTCCCATACTCTCACCTTTCTCTTTATACTCTTCTCCATCCTACTCTCCTCCTCTCTATTATTTTATTTACTCCCTCTTCTTCCTTCTCGTTCTCTTTCCCCTCATCAACGTTTCATCAGTCAGTCAGTCAGTCAAGTCAGGTCAGACTGCCTTTTCCGGAAACAATTGGTGCCTTTACTGAATACTGTAATCAGTTTGAACTCTGGATGATGTAAAGTAACCATAATGTACGTTCCAAAATAATGATCACTCGCATATTGTGTGTGTGTGTGTGTGTGTGTGTGTGTGTGTGTGTGTGTGTGTGTGTGTGTGTGTGTGTGTGTGTGTGTGTGTAATGGATTTGCGTGTGGTATGGGACAGTGAGAGGTGGGTTTGTGTGTGTGTGTGTGTGTGTGTGAGTGTGTGTGTATGTGTGTGTGTAATGGATTTGCGTGTGGTGTGAGACAGTGAGGGGTGGGCTTGTGTGTGTGTGTGAGAGAGAGAGAGAGAGAGAGAGAGAGAGAGAGAGAGAGAGAGCTATGTGGATGGGGTAGGGAGAGAAGGTAACCCCTGGAATCATCATCTCACGACTAGACGAAATTGTTGGTCCCTCACCGTTCCTCTTCCCTCCTTACCTTACCTTACCCTTCCTAACCAGCCTCCTATACTCTCTCTCTCTCTCTCTCTCTCTCTCTCTCTCTCTCATCCTTCCCTTTGCTCCTTTCCTCCCTTTTTTCCTTCTTTCGTATTTACTCCCTCTTTCCTTCCCTCCTGCACTTCATCTTTCCATCACTTTTGTATTTTATTTCCCCCAGTCTCCAGACCTTCCTCCCTCCCTTGCTTTCCATCTTCCTCCTCCATCACTCACTCTTCCTTCTCCTCCTTCCCTTCATCTCCATTTTCCTCCATCACACATGCATCCTTCCTTCTCCTCCCTCCCTTCCTCTCCATCTTCCTCCTCCGTCACTCACTCTTCCTTCTCCTCCTTCCCTTCCTCCTCCATCACTCACCATTCCTTCTCCTCCTTTCCTTCCTTCATCATTCCCCTCACCCCATTGCCTGCGTGCCTGCCTGCCTGCCTGCCTGCCATACTGTTCGTCATGCCCTGCTACCAACCCACCTTATTATACCTTTACGACAATAATTTCCTCCCTTATCTCCTCCAATCATCTCCTACCACATCATCCAAAGGGAGGCAGCCAATCATAACCCTTCGTCGGGGTAGGCAGGCAGGATCTCATTGGCCTGGCTTATGGGGAAGGGAGGGGTGGGCAACGGGGGTGGTGGTGGGGGGGGGTTGGGGGAAGTCGGACAACCATCAGTATTGGAAATTATATAACCCGTGCGAGGTAATGCTGGGGTTGGCCTGACCCCTGTGACCGCCCGAGATGTAGAACGTGACCAAGCTCAAAAAATCCTACCCGGGCCCGGCGAGATGGAGCCAGATAGGGAAATTCCTGGCCCGGCTATTACCTCCCCGGCCGGTAATGTGCGCCGGACAATTTTTCATCCACTTGATCATTATGCCGTTTAATTGTCGAGTGGGGATTTTCGGATGCCGTCGCCCCCGTGCCAGAATGTTACGTCGCCGCGGGAACTCGAGGGGGACCGGGAAGTGGGCGAGTGGAAACCTCCCGGGAAGGCATCGGTCAGTTTGTAAACAAGGCCAGGCGAGAGGGAGTTGCCACGCTCGGCTCGCTGGTCATTCGGCTCGACCTGCGTTGAGGAGAATTCGTTTTCGTCCGTTCTCGTAGGTGGATTCATCAAGTGGAGGTGGATAGAGGAGGAGTAGGACCGGGGAAGAGTGGAGGTGGATAGAGGAGGAGGAGTAGAACTGGGGAAGAGTGTGTTGGGAAAGGAGTTGACTGAGGTGGAGTACGTGGATGGAGAGTGATATGAGTATGTATGCGTGTGTGTTAGTAGAGTGAGATTAGGTGTATGGAGATAGAATGCACATAGGGACAAATTGGGGGATGGAAGGGTGAACTGTGGTTGAGTATGTAGATAGAGGATAGTATGGCAGACGATTGCATAGCTTGAAAGTGGACAACCATGTGTAAACAAATGATTGAATTAGGGGGAGAAGGCGAGTAGGGAATGAAATGATAAGAAGAGGTAAAGCCAAGGCTGGAAAAAGAAGAGGGAATGGATAATGGTTGGGTTGAGTAACGAAAGGCTGAAAGGTGGGATATAAAGTGTGTGGGTCGCTGTGTGTGTATGCATGGTGATAGTATAGTTGGGTGGAGGGGGATGTGTGCATGGTGAAAGTAGTTAAGTAGAGGTGGGGGGGTGTTGGCGTGGATATGAATGTATGCATGGTGGATATGGATGTTTGGATATGGATGTGTGTATGGTGAGAGTATAATTGGGTGGAGGGTGGGTTGGAGTGGATATGAAGGATCCGAGGGAATGAGAGTGGGGGGCAAGAACTATATATAATAACTCACCACAATACATTTTCACCTTGACTTTTAGATGCCTAGATATCGATCATTCATAAGTAGCAGCCCTATGCATACTCTCTCTTTCGTTAAGACAGATTTACAGTTTGTTAATAGATCGTCATGTCGACCGGACCTGACATTACAGTAGGCATTAGAAGAAAATTTTAACCTCCTTACATTGATAAAAAAAAAGTCAATGATTTGTGTAAACATGTGGGTCACAGAATATCATGATGTAACGTATGATGGAATATCTGGAGAATAATAATGTCTTACTCTTTTTCTCTTTTAGTTACAGTGATAATGTGGTCTAATATACATACATAACTTTAGGGAACAGAGTGGGTAGTGTGCGTGCCTGCTTTTACGCATGTGTGTGTGTGTGTGATAATTAAAAGTAACAATTAATAGTAACAATTAATAGTAGCAATTAATAGTAACATTTAATAGTAACAATTAATAGTAACATTTAATAGTAACAATTAATAGTAACAATTAATAGTAACAATTAATAGTAATAATTAATAGTAACATTTAATAGTAACATTTAATAGTAACATTTAATAGTAACATTTAATAGTAACAATTAATAGTAACAATTAATAGTAACAATTAATAGTAACAATTAATAGTAACATTTAATAGTAACATTTAATAGTAACATTTAATAGTAACATTTAATAGTAATAATTAATAGTAATAATTAATATTAATAATTAATAGTAACAATTAATAGTAATAATTAATAGTAACAATTAATAGTAACAATTAATAGTAATAATTAATAGTAACAATTAATAGTAACAATTATTAGTAATAATTAATAGTAACAATTAATAGTAATAATTAATAGTAACAATTAATAGTAACAATTAATATTAACAATAAATAGTGTGTGTGTGTGTGTGTGTGTGTGTGTGTTACGTGATAGCCCAGATGGTGCCAGGGACAAGGAGGTGCCCGCGCCTGTCGCCCGAGTGGCAGACTTCACGCCCAGCAAGAGTTATTCCCAAGTCTCCCATGACTCGGGGAAGTTCATTATTTTAGTGTTCTCTTCCTAGAATGTTGTTACGCTCAGATTACATGACCTGACGTAATAAAACTTAGTCAGACAAAATTCAGTGCAACCTGTTTAACTTAACTAACGTACCCTTTAACCTAAGCAAACCTAATAAAAACGATGTAGAATCTCCCAGACTGATATCGATGGTATAGTTCCCGAAACCTGTGAGAGTTTGGAATGATGAGCTCCGCCCCTGTCATCACCCATCCCGTGATGACACGCACTCGTTGTCTCAGAAAGCGACTGAAATAACCAGATAAAAATGGACTAGGAAGAATATAAAAAATAATAGCATTCATCCTATTACTCACTGATTTGCATTAGTTGGTGTCGTAATGGAAGAATCGATTGGTCAGTCTCCCAGAAGCCTTAATTTGAGCAAGCTGCACATATTGGCTAATTACGGCTAATCATGGGGAAGAGTTAATGGTGGGAGACAATAGTGGCTCCCGGGGACAATAGGGAGTGTGAGGCTGCGGCAGGACATCTGGGGGTCTTGTTTCCTGGCCAAGATTTGGAGCATCCACTAGTCTCCATCAACACTATTATTATTATTATTATTTTGTTTTTATGCTTTGTTTGTTTGTTTGTTTGTTTATTTGATTGCTTGTCATTCATTCTTTTGACGTTCTTTTAAATATTGGCTGTGGGAGTATAGGGATTAATAACGGCATAAGTGTCATGAATATATAATTATAAAGGGTGCAATATTTGGAGGATTGGTGGCCTCTGCTTCCTCCATATACGGTACGACGCAACAAACGCCTTGGTACCCTACTACTACCACCACCCTAGGACGTAAACAAAGGAGACTCCCACCCCACCCACCCATCCCCACCCCTACCCCACCCCCATCTACATTACACTCCTCTCTCCACCCCCCACTCCCACCCTATTCCTATCCCAACACATTCTTCACCCCATCCCCACCACACCACATCCCTCTTCCCATCCCCACCATACTCCTTACCCTATCCCACTCCCATCCCCATCTCTACCGCACCACATCCCTTCCCCAACCACACACCACATCCCATTCGCCATCTCCATCAAAAACTCCGCTTGAACATCTTTCCGGGTCATTTTAAAAAGTCGATTTCTCATCATCCTTATAATTACTGCAACTTGATACGACCGAGTCAAAGTCAAGTAAAGGAACCCCACCCACTCACCCCTAAAGATCCCATATAATTGTCCATTAGAGAACATTAGGAGCGTCGTGTCTTAGTCAGTCATTAGTTCTTCATCTGTCAAATTTTTCTAGCGGGTAGATTGAGGAGGGACAATGGAAGGAGGAGCCGCGTTATGTTGTGTTTTGTCTGGCCGGTGTTGCAAGGGTTGACAGGATGGGGCGAGGGGTGTGTTGTTGGTGTACAGTATGAGAGAGAGAGAGAGAGAAAAAGAGAGAGAATGAGAGAGAGAGAGGCGAGTGGGGTGTATGGGCAGACCAGCTGTAATCATCTCATATATCAAAGACTCCTTCATAACCCCACTTAGATACGCAGCCGACAAGCCAGCCAGCCAGCCAGGAAAACCCTCACGGAAAACCCATAAAGCTCAACGTAAATACTGGGCCTGCATAGCTGCTACCTTCACGCCCCGAGAGACTGGATAATAATCTCTATTAGCGTCACCATCCTTAAGAAACTATGGGCCGTCTTTCCTACTCAACCCGAAGGACGACGAGGAGGACTACAGAGCTGAAAAATGCTGTATCCCGAACTACACACTTTTGCCTTCAGAACCCGATAATTATATATACTGATTCCTGCATAGATAACTATATGAATACCATGCACGAACCCGAACACTCTACTATTGCAGTCAGTGATATTGTTTATAGTCTAGGGGAGAGCTAACGAACCCTGATTTAATGTTCTATGACCGTGTGAATCTTATCCCCTTAATGGTATACCCCGAAAACACAATATCCTGAAGACGTTATGAATACCGCGCCCTCTATCCTATATACATACATACATACATACATACATACACCCCACGACACGAGTTTAAAAGGAAATACCCCAGTAATAAGCGACTTTACATTGGAATATTCAGCGGTAGAGGATCCAATTTTATTTCCATTACAGCGTGTATGGGATCAGAAGCTATTTACATTTCCGAATCTCGTGAGTTTTGTCCCCGGGGCGGCGTGGAGCGAGGGAGAGATTGATCTGCTGGCTGGTGTATCTGATCTCCCACCATTTTCACACACTTCAGAAAAAAAATAATAACAAATCATATAACGGGGAAGGATCGATACCATTTTTTTTCTCTTTCCTTTATGTCAGAAAAAAAAATAACAAATCATATAACGCGGAAGGGTCGATACCATTTTTATTTTCTTTCCTTTATGTATTTCAGCAAAATGAGTGAACGTGTGGTGTGTGCATACTGTACATTGAACTTTTACTACATCAAGAGGCTCTGGTTGAAGTCTAGCTAACGTGGTCTGGTTAATTGCAGTCGGAAGTCTGTTTGGCCGAAGTTTCTCATGCCTCAAGGAATTTTGGTTACTGTGAGTGTCATCAAAACTCTACATCACATTAATTCTAGATTTATAGTATGTTATTATTTTAAGCAAGCCTTAATTAATTGGTCAAGTTAAAGTCAGGATATATTGAACTCGAGTCAGTTCTGGTAAGTCATAAAATATAAATTAGATCACTTCACACTACGACAAATCAAAGTAAGTGTGAACAAACCAGGGGAAAAATAGATAGATGCTGTATACTGTATATATATATAAAGGCTTGGGAGCGACTATCCCTGTGTCGTGAGAGACTTGGGAATAATGTGATCAGGGTGACAGACGCCTGGAGCGGGTCTCTGTTTGATCATCATTATTGGAACCGTCATTTACATTTTTATTGTATCCACTGATATTGCATTTGGGATGAATTGGAACAGTGGCGGGTGGAGGTGGAGGTGGGGGTGGGGGTGGTGCCGAGGGGAACAGTGTAGGAAAGTGGGTGATGGTTGTGGTGGTGGTGATTGTGGTGGTAGGGATGGTGAGGGTTGTTGTTATGGTGGGGGGTTGTGGTGGTGGGGAGGGTGATTTTTGTTGTTGTGGTGGTGGTGCTGGTGGTGATTGTAGTGGTGAGTGGTGGTTGTGGTGGCGATGGTGGTGATTATGATAATAGTAGTGGTTGTAGCGAGAGGATGAAGAGAGTGGCAAGGGAAAGAACGTCGGTGTCGAGCTGAATGGATGGGGATGGAAAGTGAACAGGTATACCCGTGAAGTCATGTACAGTCGGCGGCAAAAGTCCTGTCACTTCACATAAGGATAACGTAAAGGCTAATGATCCAACATACCTAGTCACCATTCAGAATTACAATATATAATCTGGTGGGAAATTAATAAACTTCTTTAGTTTTATAGTTTACGTGGCCGTGCAGAATATGGTTTATTGTATGATTATTAACAGAAAGCAACCAGTATTTAGTATATTAGATTCGCGCTAAAGTGCTCCACATATTGGAAGTTGTGTATATATTAATTTTGAAGATCATTACTGCCACTTTGTTTTGTCTTTGCCACTGTTGTTACGTCACTTACAGTAGGCTATATCGTATCATGTCGGACTGCAGAGAAGAAAATTCATGGATTAATTAAGCGATAACGATGATCAATGCGATGGCTCTAGAATAGGATAAGCATTACGTGAAGCCATCTTCTCGGTCATTGTTTGTCACATAATCCGTGAATTTTGTTTGAACACGGCCGGCAGAATTACGCAAACGCCAAGTAAATAATAGTTACCCTTTTACGTTGAATAACATTTGTGGTACTGGTACTGCTTAATTAAGGTAAACTTTTCCTGTGTAAGGAATAATCTTGAGTTAATCCATATAATCATATCACTAAAGAAGCTATTCTTTGGAAACAGGAAAGCTTCCCTTCGATATAATGGAAGCTGTCTGTTGATAGTTAGAAGAAATTAGAATGTCGTCAACCATTGTTTAATGATTTATTATAGCTGTGAATAACGTATCCTACAACTAGCTGTGAAGTTCGTATAGTTTGTCCACCATACCTAATCTATATCATCCCAGACTAAGGTTAGTGTGTAAATATGTAAGGACAGCATTAATATGGCTGACTTTCCTAAGTTGTGTATTATTTAGATGGATCAACACACAAAGGCTATGTGGAAACCATTTGTAATAGTATAGTCTAAGTTGGTACATTTTCTGTGCTACTCCCCGAAGAGAAATGCTATGACGGAAATGGGTAACCTAATTATTTTTCAAACGGTACCCCTTACCATTGTCATTCAGAAGCTGCATGTGATCTAATAATCCTTGGCGAGTGTATGATGTATGTAGTATTTATATATGTTGCATTTCCTTATTTTTCTTTATAAGCCTCACCATATTTCTCCAAATGAGGATGGTATAAGTATTTTGCAGAAACTATAATAGATGTTGTTTGGTTTATCAGCAGCACCCCTATGGTGTACAGTCGCCGACCATAGCGACGTCACTCGCCTTGAGGTACACAAGCTCTTGTTTCCATACTATGAGCATTTTCATATAATTTATTTAAAACCAACCCTGTCTCCTCTCACCCACTGCCTTCCTCCTTCCACCACACTGAAGCAGTGGCTGTGGGTTTCGTATGGGTCAAGGAGAGGTGCGTCGCTATTGTCGGCGACTGTACACTGTCTAGTACTGGCAGAGAGAGCGGTTATAGATGTCATGACATCACACGGTCACAGAGGATTGCCCAGCAGGCCTTCATTCTCGGTGGCTTCGGTTGTGTACATATATGTTACTTAATTTATTACTTGTTGTTAGATATTCGATGCTCCGCTCCACCAGCAGATAGTGCTCTGCACTAGAGACCCTATCTATATAGGGTCTCTACTTTGCACTAAATACAATGTAATGTTGATGGGTATAGGCTACATTTAGGTAGATTTGGGTGAGTTGTGGTTTGTTTTGATGGGCTGTGAGTTGTTAGTTGGTATAGGGTTGACCGTTGAGCCCGGGCCCTGGGAACAAACAATAAAACACACAGGTTCATGACAAAAGGTGCGTCACCTACTCTCCGTCACAGTGCGTCACTCATAACTCATAACTCACAAGCCGAGTTGGTGGTGGGGTTCTACAGGTACACGTAACAATGGGTAGTATGTAAAAACATTTATGTTGTTGACGATGGTGTGGTAACGGTACGATGGTTCTGTTGTTTCTGTATGGAGTCATCGTATTGCTACAACGCCATCGTATACATCATGAGTGTTGTTGATTATGAGACAATATCATCATAACTTGCAATGTACCGTAATCGTATGTGAAATAATATTTGTACAGTTTTCCTTCAAAATATAGAGAATATTTTTACAAGTTGCCACAACTCCATTTCGAAAATTTTACTATTATCAGTGTTTATATTTCACTATTACAAACAACTTTTCTATATACTATTTCTTCTGCAAATGCTGCATAACGGTAGTTACTTCTTATAGTTAGGTCCCGGTAGTGTGTCCCAGTCCAGATTAGGTTAGGTTAGGTCCCGGTTGTGTGTCCCAGTCCAGATTAGGTTAGGTCAGGTCAGGTGAGGTCTGACTAATTTCTACTGTATATTTTTTCCTGCTTATGTCCCGGTAGTCTGCCCAGGTTAGGTCCCGGTAGTCTGCCCCAGTTAGGTCCCGGTAGTCACACTAAATCCTTCTAGGAAATATATTTTTTTCCAGTGAAATCCTGTTGTGGCAACTTTAAAAATTTACCGGTGTTACTCTCGGAAATGCCATAATTTGGAAGCTAGTCTGTCCTGGCCTACCCTAACCTAACCTAGACCACAGCAGACTACCGGGACCTAACCTGGGCAAACTACCGGGTATAACCAGTGTAAACTATCAAAAAGTGACTGGGGCAAATTTCCAGGACCTAGCCTAGTGTGGTAATACTGCTTAAGCCTAGCCGAAAACCCAGTTATTCTGTAATAATACCTTTACTTGTTTTACCCATCATTGCAGCATCTTCGTATTGGGTCAAACATAGTCATATTGCACTATCATCCTTTTATTTCAACAGATGAAAACTGGGAAAAACAGTTGAGAAAGAACTGTGTTTTCCATTTCTGTGGCTCAATTTAGAGATTACTGCAATAGAAGAGGAAAATGAAATATTTTACCATTGTTTGACAGAGATAGCCTATTGATTGCAACCAAGTATCTTATTTAGATGAAGACTTTCTTCCTTCAGGTGGACCAAAAACAAAAAGCAACATTTGATACCACTTCCATGAAAGCTCATTAATGATCAAGTTTTAATATATTTCAAGACCCATCATACTATATAGCTTTGTGTAGTGAATGAGCCACTGGTACTTTTACAGCATTGATTTGTGTTATCTATATACAATTATACTGTCTTATATATTACTTTTTATTAAAGGCAACAGAAGTGTGTAGCTACGGTAAATGCTTCAGGATGAGAGTGGATGTGGCTGTCTTCCTTATACTGTGCCAGCAGCTGCTTGGTTCAGAGGAGGTGGAACCAGAAACATGTAGCCAGAAGTCCAGTGAATGTAACCAACGACACACCAATAAATATTCAGAAGGTAATGCATCTACAAACTGTGTTTCATTTGAAATGGGTTAGTCTTGCATAGTACAGTGTATCACTGTAAAGTTTCTGCTCCAGGGGGCTGACTTTATTCTTTGTGAATACTAGCCATCCCCCACAGGGCTAGAATAAAGATTGTTGTAGGATCTGATCACTTTGTAATGGAATTTACAAGATCTGCCCACATGGATTAAAAATCCACGTGAGGTGTACGGTACTGCAACCGGAGACTTTTTTTTTTCACTGCTTTATGTACAGCCAGCACACCAGGGTGCATTATCCCTTTGCATGCAGCAGTGTAAACTCCCTCCCCCTTATGATTCCTTCAGGGCTGGTCTGTTGAACGGTGTCCGGCCTTACTTGTAGCTCTTGTGGTACGGTAATGTGGACCTGGACCCACAGCACTGGCTGTGGGATCAGAGACCTTCTTCCCTATCTCCCTGGTGGTCGGAGGCCCCCAGAATCCCTGGTCCAGTAAGCTCTGGACCCATTTCCCTGGGATGTACAGTCTCCTCCACTCCCGCTTTCACCAGTTCAGCGTTACCATCGTATACATCCGGCATCGTGTGAGCTACCAGTTCCGACTCTCACATCCGAAACACCTGCCAGTAATAGTAAGGGTTGATGGCAGGTGTTTCAGATGTGAGTGTCGGAACTGGTAGCTCACACGATGCCGGATGTATATGATGGTAACGCTGAACTGGTGAAAGCGGGAGTGGAGGAGACTGTACTTCAGTAGCCCAGGCATATAGTGCCAGCCTCCTTTATTTAGATTTGTTTTTTCACTGTGACCAGAGGGTACCGGGGGTCTGTGGAGCAGGAGAACATCAACAACTACAACTGTAAAGTTTTAAAAAATATATAGGATTTATATCCAGATCCAATGCCTTCCGTAATCTAATCTCTTGTTGCCAGTCACAAGGCTTTTTAAAAATGTATAGGATTTATATGCAAATCCAATGCCTTCCATAATCTAATCACTTGTTGCCAGTCACAAGGCTAATCTTTGGTAAATATTTCATAATACTCCACACCCAGTTTTTTGTGATATCCTGCTAACAGACAGATAAGCGAACAAACTGAACATAATATATAAATATGGCAGAGGTAAAAATGATAAGTATGGTAGTGAAAAGTTGAGTACTATAGGATACTTTAGAAAAAGCAAATGCCACTTAAAAAGTACTTGAGTGCTGTACGGGTAGGCCAACTGTACTCAAGTATTATTACTTTTTTACATTACATCAGTGCCTGGGGCATAGTTCCTCACAAGACTAATCATGTGTGTGCTTAACTGTATCATTCTAGAGTTAGCTATGTTTTCGGAGAGGGAAAATTAGTAGGTACTGAAGACCACAGGTTTTTGGTGTCATAAAATTAGTAATATTTCATTGTCAAGACATTCCTTCTCGTATACAATTATACTGTACAGTATGGTGCAGTACTCTATACCGGTACATATGTAGCATGTATTATTGCAAAGAAGTTTCGATCACATGAACGAAGAACATGTAAATGTTTTAGCTCAATTTGCTATGAATTTACCTGTAGTGAATACAGTACAGTACAATCATATTGCCTTTACACTGAAGTTAAATCATAGAGAGGGGTGGCTGAGCTGATAGTGTGCTGGACTTATATATTACCAATACTATCATAATTTTATTCAGCTTCCAACAAATGGGGCCCCTACATCAACAAGATAGAGGAAGCTGTGTCATCATACAAGTCATGTGAGCCAGAGAAGTGCAACTGCCACTACCCTCTGATAAAAAAGGACTTGGCAGTATTCCAGGAAGGCATCAGCAAACAATCTATCCAAGCAGCGCAAGAGAGGTAAGTAGACTGTGAACCAGAGATATGTTGCATTCAAAATTTGTCTACTCCAACAGTTCTCACTTTGCTGATAATCTCCTGCATTAGCATTTTGTAACTCTGAAATTGTCCTGGCTGTATGGAGAAACACAATGTGTAGAAAGAAACTTGAATAAGGTAGCTGAATCCTTTTTATTGGAAAAACAACTCTAATTGATGTGATTGTGTTAGCATTAACAATAATGTACAATGCTGTGGGTTTATATTCCTTAACTTACCAGCTGCAGGATAATAATTTTATGTTAGGTTTGGTTTAAAATGGGATTTCACGTAGGGTATTCACAGGAGAAATTACACATTTCCCATAAAATTAAATTTTCACTGGAAAATTACTTGAACATGATATAATCCTCCCATCAAAGAGTGTGCTTTATAGTGTGTCATAAGTTTACTCGGGCAATGCCAAGTACTTCTGTTTGTGTATAATAAAATGTCATTCTGAGTTTAAGGGGAGATTCTCTTGTTGATTTATTGGAAGGGTAATGATTCCTCCTAACTATACTAGAAAACAGATGCCCTCAATGGTACTAAAATGGAATCTGCTTCTTGGCATACAGTAGCTTGAAATAATCACAGACCTTCCAATCATACAGAATTTGTTTTTGTGCATGTAAACTACTTATGCTACATGATATTGAAGAATGTTACAAACATTTAGCTGTCTCTTGATGTACTTTTGAAGACTTAATAGACATTTGTAGAATGGGTAGGCTAGGTAGCTCAGAATGACTGCAACTCAAAATTCACTTGTACACACTCTAGACAACTTAAAGTATAATTTCAAGCTAATACCTGTATATATATATTTTTTTTTTAGGGGCACATTGTACCAGATCATTGACCACAAGCTGTATAGAGAGAAGGAGTGTGCTTTCCCCAGTCGATGTAATGGCATCGAGCATTTTATATTGAAGGTAGCAGTATTTTTAGCTTTCTGACTAATGCAAATATGTTTTTGTTGATCCAAAGTAATACCACAAGTATATTTAAGTAATCATGATTAATTCTATCCATTCCAATACTGCCTCTCCTCTGTATATCAGTATTTCCACAACTATTCCATTTTCATACAGGGCCTTTCCCACCTTCAACCTTCATATTGCTTTCCTTACCTCCACCCTTCTGCTTTTCGTTTTAGAAATAAATATATGCTCTGGATTATTTTAACTAATGTCATAGGCCTTTTCTAGACTTGCTTTAGTTCTGGATCTTCTCTGCACTTTCTCATCAAAAAATTTTCTTCATAATCTCAATCAGTTACCATTGAACAGTGATTGACACAAGTCCAAGTGTTACCAAATAAAACCCCTGTATGACTTGTGCCTGTATATTTTTCCATCAGATAGTGGACCAACTACCAGACCTGGAGATGGTGGTTAACTCACGGGACTGGCCACAAGTCAACACTCGCTTTGGCCAGAAAATACCTGTATTTTCATTTAGTAAGGTGGTATTTACTTGACAGAAATGTCCAGCACTTTTTATTTGCATTAGTTTTAAGTAGTTTTAACAGTAATGGTATTTCAGTAAGATATATTGTTATATAGTGGTCAATTATTTCTACTTGACTCTTTGTTAATATAAGTTCAAGTAATAACTGCATCTCAGTTTCAGCATATAGGATATGAAACATTATTCCATGTGTATAGTAGTGGGTGAGCCAAATCCACACATACCGGTACTTTAAAAGTGTTGTTGGCAGAGGTAATGATAATATTGTATGATTTGAAAATTTTAAGTCGGTTCAGTTGTGAAGATGCTGTCGTTAATGTTTCAGACAAAAGAGTTCTTGGATATCACATACCCAGCATGGACCTTTTGGGAGGGTGGACCAGCCATCAGCTTGTACCCAACAGGATTAGGGCGCTGGGACCAACATCGCAAATCCATCCAAACAATGGCACAACAGTGGCCATGGCACAGTAAAATACCAAAGGCATTCTTTAGGTATGTAACAATCAGAGTAATATTGCATATAATTAACCTTGAAATTATTTTTTGTAAATGTATAATTACTCTTATATATATCTCAAACATATTTAAAAAATTTTGGGTAGCAAACACAGACAATATACCAAACCAGAATTGCAACTTTCTGGCTGGTTGAGCTAACTAAGAGTATTATAAGAGAATAGTGAAGCATGTTTGCGGGTAGAGGGTGATCTGAGTGAGAGTTTTAATATTAGTGTAGGACTGAGACAGGGATGTGTTATGTCACCATGGTTGTATGAGAGAGATGAAAGCCAAAGTGAATGGTCTGGGGGTGAAGTTGAGGCTGAATGAATGAGTCATAGGTTCCTTCGAGGTAGAGAAGTTATGAAACAAGTTACCAATACTGTATCGTGTAATTATTATGAATAATGGATGTGACAGAGTGAAAATTTAGATTTTGTTTGCTGAGGCCAACCGCCTTTACATATATGTGGGAGGTAAAATTTTTTTTATTCTTACAGAGGGTCTCGCACAAGTTCCGAGAGAGATTCACTTGTTTACTTGTCAAGAGAGCAGCCTGATCTTGTGGATGCTGCCTACACCAAGAATCAAGCTTATAAGTCAGAAGCAGTTAGTAAAAGCTTTGAGTGGATTAACGCATTCTGCTGTTGCATAAAAAACTACAGATAATTGTTTTTGCTTAATATTTGAAGCTGTACAGGCTCGGCCTTGATTAAGTATCCATCCACTCCCAAGGATGAAGCAGGGCAAAACTTATCTTTATCAACCTGAGTTGAATAAGCGATTCACTGTCTTCCCTCCACATTCTGATTTGAATCAGGTTGACGAGTCTTGCCCTGCTTCACCACATGTCTGGGTGTGGTAGGATACTTACTCTAGGTCACTTAGAGACTGTACATTTATGAAGAAAATGTGCTCAGAAATTAAAACTTAACATAGCATGTTAAATGAGGATTTTACAATACCGGTACCGTACTGTATGTGGTAAAACTAGTTTAGAATGATTTACCGAAGTTTGGTTAACTGATTTGCATTTTATTTTGCAGGACACACTGTATGCACCTCCTGCTGCAGAAGTATCACTGGAGGAGCACTGTAAATACAAATACCTTTTTAATTTCCGTGGTGTAGCAGCAAGCTTTAGGTACAAACACCTGTTTCTTTGTGGCTCATTGGTGTTTCACGTTGGAGACGAGTGGATAGAATTTTTCTACCCCAAGATGAAGCCATGGGTTCATTACATCCCTGTTCAGCCCAAGACTTCAAAAGATGAAATCAGGTAAGATAGTTTGTTTACTATAGTGAAACCAGAATATACTGAGTGGGCTTGGCAAATCATGATGAAATAAAAGCCACATGGTTAAAATGGCAATTTGTAGTAGCTTTAAGTATATATTTCCTCCATGAGAAGGCGAATACAGGACCTCTCTTTATCCCCAACCACAGGCTCATTATATTCTGGTTGCAGTACTATAATAGGACGGTGCCAAGTAACAGAATGTAAACCCTGAATCCAATTTTATAAATAATATATAGTGGTTGCAAAGACTAGCATTGTATAATAGTTCATTATTTTTATGAAATGGGTATAGTTTTCTTGGAAGTGATTTTTAGTTGATTATATGTAAATTATAACTTGCAACGATGTCAAGCCAGGGTTATATTCCAATCCCTTGCACAATATTTATTTATTTGTGGGTTATTCCTGATATATGATTAGCAAGCAAACTACTGGTGAACACAAAGCAACCAATTGCAATTTTCAAGACTAGCTTTCAAGTTACATACATGCAATTTCAATTCTGTATATTTACCCTGATAACATAATTATTGATGCAGCTATGCATTGAAACACTTATGGTAAGAGTAAAATGTGGTGGATTGGGTTTGTGACACTGACCTGTGGATTACTGCACCCACTTTTTCTACTCCTCAATGGAACCTTCCACTGCCAGTATATCAATCCCTTTACTTATGCGAGACTCATGACAATTATAATTGTCAGAATTTAAGGAGCTTTATTTAACAGGACAAAATCTTAAGTTGGAGGTACTATTACATTATTAGTGAAATGCACGACCATAAATTATATTGTCCCACTTGATCAATACTTTAATGTTTGTATTTCAGGGAACTCCTAGAATTTTGTGAGGCCAATGATGAGCTGGTGTCCCAGGTTGCTGAAAGAGGGTATCAGTTTATTCGAGATCATTTAAGAATGAAGGAGGTATTGTGCTATTGGAGGCGACTACTACGATCATATGCCGACCTGCTGCAGTATGATGTTCAAAGAAATAGGCAGCTGATTGAGATTACATAAAAAGGGTATGTAATCCCAGTTAATGATGGAAAGTTCCTATAAGTCATTATGTCGCTTACATCAATATTTAAAGGGGCTTTAGACAATTGTCTAGTTTTCAGGGTAGCGAATCTGAATTGTGAAGTACTGTACTAACAATATATACAAAGGTTTTATTGTAATTATTGTTCTTGCCTTTATTTAATAGCAGTGGTAACAAAGGGAAGCTTTAACCCTGGACTATTGTAATTGGCTGAGTATTAGTATAACACTTTCAAACACTGTACAGTAGGCAGGAAAAGGCCTGTCATGCAAGTTTTCTACAACTAATAATCTCGAGGAACTTTTGCTGCTGAAATTATTATGCAGTGTCAATATTTTCTGACTTATAAAGCCAGTGATATTTTTCTACAGATTAATGGGTCATGGTACTAATAATTTAACTATACAGGTCATCTGTAGCCCATTATGTTTTAGCGTCTCAACACTTGCTCCTCCATGTAGTCTTAATATTTATACCTTAGTTTCTTATTGTGTACATAGATGTCATAATTAAATCCTTTGGTATTGCTATATAGTGGTTTTATTATTTTCCTGATATTTACACAACATTTTAATTATTAAAGATCCTGTGAGTAAAAGTTTTAGGCTTCCAATTCCTCTTGACCACTCTTTACATATAGGAGGGAGTTTCTTGGCCATATTTGAAGAAATATCACAGGGTTCCTTAATTTTCCCCTTTAGGAGATATTAAACTGCAAGGATGGTATGAAAAAATATCCATGGTGTTAATGATGGCTGTGTGTCTGGAGTCATCGTACCTATACCATCTTGCACTCTACAGAAGTAAAGCTTAGGGAGGTGTTTTGGCCCAGGTCATCAATCAATCTAAAAACAGAAAAATCACAAGTTATTTGAACAATTATCAAATCTTATATAATAATGCGAGATATCACTGCTCATTTGTATGTTTCATAATTAAAAACAATTTTTTTATGTCTATACAGTACCACCAACTTATGCCAATATATACTTACATGTATCCAAGTTTGTTTTAATACTTCAATCTCATGACTGTAGCCCATGATTTTTGCTTTTTTCCCCCCCAAGAGCCACTAGTGGAGCTTCTTGGTGATGCTGGTACCGTAACTTCTCTTCTTCCACACTAGATGATACCTTATCAGGAGAGCAGCTACAACGTTACTCACAGCATCTTGGAATATGGTCGGCAATCGTCTATGTTGTGAGTTGTCGATGTAGAGGGTATTATTTTCTTGACGTGGCGAGGATATTTGATGAACAGCTGGACCCATCAGTTCACCTCTGAAAAATACCAGACTTTTCTAGTGGACTCTAATCCGTGCCATTCGCAGTTCTCCTCTTTATTCACTGTGCCACCGCCTGCCTCCCCATTATACTCTCATGGACAATAATAATAATCATCCACCCTTGGTGTGTCCTGTACATTTTTGACAGCTTCCCTCTATTAACTGAGAAACATTGTACAAAATCGGACAAGTATCATTTTCAATTCCCAGCAAACATTAGAGAGCAATTTGTTAAGAGTTATCCAAACGAGTATTGAAAATTATTTCCCCGACTGTACATCAGCCACCAAGCATGCCTCCAACACTACTTCACACCCATTATTTGATACTTCAAAGAGCCTCCGGAAAACAACCAAATAAAATCTCAAAAAACAAATTTATAAAAAAAAAAAAACTAAAATTAGAAATTCGTATTCGGGCATATCAAATCAAGATATGCTACATTAAAAGACCAGTGATCACTCCTGCAAGCCCCCTGAGGAGAGCCTGGGCACCCCAAAAAAACGGGGGCCTTATCAGGATCCACCAGGTGCTGCAGAGTGTGTATCAATAGGTCATAGTAATGTGCACAATTATTAATAAATATATTGGTTGTATTACGACAACAGTCAATGAATCACCAAGTTTGTAGTCAACAGAAAGATGTCTATCAACCTCCTTTTGTCACACCAAGGAGGAATGGGATAACATCTACCAAAGATTATACCAACACACTGAAAGGCTTCCCCAACTATTGGTGTTTAGAAGGGTGTGTGTGTATAGTATAATCTTCAGTAGAGTAAAGGCCCATACCAGTACACAATGTCCGCACAATGCTGGACAACCCAATACAATAGTAATGGGAGTGTGTACTGACTCTATGTAGATCATCATTTCAAAGGGATCTACTTACAGTGTTAGTAAATCTGGAGCAAGCAATTCCTTCTAACTATTCCAAGCAACAACAGATCACCAGGTTTGTGTGTTAATCTGCTCCTTTTGTTGTTTGCTGGTATACTTTGAAGGAATCTATTCACTCCAATCAAAAAATATAATGTAGAATATTACCTTCAGGACCCTGTAATCGTTTATGAGAATTGGAGGCTTCTGATTCCTCCTGACCATGCCACGAAACAACTTTTCCAATAGGTGTTTGTGTTTGGAGGCTCTTCATTCCATCTGACCATGCCACAAAACAAGCTCCTTCCCTATAGATGTGTGTTTCTTGGCAGTATATGAAGGACTCCTTTATCTCCACAATTTTCTGACTACATCATAGGTTGCCTTAAGCTGCATCGTCATCAACACCTGTAATAAACATTATATAATCAGTATTTTATTTCCACAACCACAAATATATAAATTAATACATAATCCTACACAAAATGTTTTCATACTTAGATTATTTTATTAAAGTTATGTTACTCTTAATAATACACTTAGTAAAATTGACTATATATCATTCAAATATTATAACCAAGTTTCATTTTCTATATTCAATAACAGACTTTAACACTTTATTCCTAAGTATCAATTACATAAAGTTCCTTTACTTATCTGAGAAACTTTCTACAAAATAGCTCAAGTATCATTTTCAATTCACAGCAAACAGCTACTCACTATTCAAAGCAAATATTAGAGAGCAATTTGGCAAGTTATCCAAATAAGTATTGAAACTTGTTTCCCCGACTGTACATCAGCCACCAAGCGTGACTCCACAGGACACTCTTGGGTTGTAATTATTTCTTCTTCTACCCTCACCTGCTTATATCATGTAAATCATATTTTTCCTAGTTTGTTTAATCATGAATTAATTTTTCTTTTCTAATGAATCAGTAAAATTATCGTACACTATCGTACGAAAAGACAGAATTATCCTACAAAACGTACGATAATGAGTAGTCCTATCGTACATCGTACTAAGGGTGAAATAATCGTACAAATACGATAATTATCGTACGAATGGCAACCCTGTCTTGTTGGCTCCCTTACCCATTGAGTGAGGAATTCATCATTTACAAACTCCAAGAGTGGTGTGTTCTCTACAGAGGGCTCTCTGGTTTCCCAGTCAACATGTGTGTTGAAGTCCCCCATAAGGATGCACACCCTGCCATCCACTAGTTCACCCAGCAACTGGTATAGGTCCCTGTCCATCTCACTGAGTTGTCCAGGGGGTCTATAAAGCAGCAGGGTTCTGTATTTTGCAGTGCCTATTTCTAGGTCAACTCCAAGGAGCTCGTGGTTCGATGTGATGTTGCAGGTCATCGATTTGATGGAGTTCTTTACATACAACAGCACACCACCAACCCCTCTGTCTTCTCTATCTTTGTGGAAGAGTTGGTAGCCTGGAATCATGAATTCCCCTTCAAGATCTCTGTCTGAGGTTCTCAACCATGACTCCGTTATGGCCACCATCTCGGGTTCCTCTGTCGCAACGAGGGCCCGCAGTTCCAAAAACTTGTTTCGGATGGACCTGGCGTTGAACAATAGAACCTTTAGGAAACCCCCAACTGCAGGGCTTCCTATTATCTTCCGTTTCCCGGTTTGGTTGCTGTCTTGGTAGTGCTGGGGATATCCTTCTTCAGGATCTCAGCGAATGTCTTCTCTGGGGTCACTCTAGCATAGAGAGAGTTACATAGAGTTACATAGAATCACAGACCACAACAGACCTTACGGTCCACACGGGGTGATCTGATTAGAAGGTTACTGGTAGAGAATGAATTTCTCCCCAGTGATAGTCGTAGATAAGGATAGCAAAGTAGAAGGCTCTCTCCCCACCCTCCACTCCCTCCGGCCTGAGCCGTACAGGAAATAAAATCAGGAGTCAGAAGCTTGTGGTGTTGGTAGAAAAACTCCACAAGGAAATTTTATAGGAAAATTTATCTTTGAATGGCAGTCCATAAAGGTGGTTACTGAGTTGACTTGACCTCCCCCCTACCCCTCATCCACTCTACCCATACCCCCTCCCCCCCCCCATGTTCTTACCCCCACTAACACCATACCACCCCTCCTCCTACCCCCCCATTGATTATCGTATAATGATGTCATGATTTGGTGGAGAATATAGTTCACGTTATGGTTAATAATTTATTTATTATTAATTATTTTGAATTAATTATTATATAATTAAATTCCCCGTAATTTTCCCTACATTTTGATATAATAATTTTTTAAATTATGTAATTAATTAACGAGATTAGCGAATATTTTCTATTTATAATTTCCCACCGTGACTAATTGGTACATTGGAGCACTTTGGGTCCTCCAAGGTATCTCAGGCAACACAACGTAATGCAGGAATAATACAGTTTGGAGGAATCAGTTTGCTCCACAATTACCCTATGAAAATCTGAATTCTTTTATAGTACTTTGATTCCTCCAAAGTATGTCAGGAAAGAGAATTAATTAATAAATATAATGGCATTAATCCTGTTGTATGGAATAGTTTGGAGGAATCAAATTGGTCCAGTATCACCACAACCAACACCACAGCTTCGAATGAACTAGGTTCGAGTGAATCAACTTGGTGAACCATTTTAAAGGGGGTGTAGGGAGGGGGGGGGGGTATATTAGGGAGGTATGGGACGGTGTAGGGAGGGGTTTGGGCTGGGTGGTTGGAGAGGTATAGTGGGGTGGTAGTTTCGAATGAATCAGTTTCGAATGAGTGAATCAGTTTCGATGCTACTACCCCAACACAACCCTTACCTACACCCCCCCATACACCCCCTAATACACCCCCCCCCCCTCTCTACACACACCCTACATCCCCCCATACCCCCCCTAATACAACCCCTCCTCCTTACACCCTCTCTTAAATGGTTCATCAAGTTGCTTCATTCGATGCTAATTCATTAAAAGCTGATTCATTCGAAGCCAATTCCTTCGAAGCTGTGGTGTTTGTTGTGGTAATACTGGACCAATTTGATTCCACCAAACTATTCCATACAACAAATTAGATATCATATTTATTAATTAATTCTCTTTCCTGACATATTTTGGAGGAATCAAAGTACTATAAAGGAATCCAGATTTCCATAGGGTAGTTGTGGGGCAAACTGATTCCTCCAAACTGTATTATTCCTGCATTAAGTTGTGTTACCTGAGATACCTTGGAGGACTCACGGTGCTCCAATGTACCAATTAGTCACGGTTGGAAATTATAAATATATAATATTCGCTAATTTCAGTAATTAGTTACATAATTAAAGAAATTATTATATCAAATTGTAGGGAAAATTAAGGAGAATTTAATTATATAATAATTAATTCAAAATAATTATTGATAGATTAATTATGACCCAAAACGTGAACAATATTCTCCACCAAATCATGACGTCATTATATGATAATCAATGAGGGGGTAGGGGAGTGGGGTGGGGGGTATGGTGTTAGGGGGGGTAGGGGCATGGGTGTAAGGGAGGGGGTATGGGTAGAGTGGATGAGGGGTAGGGGAGTGGGGTAGTCAACTCAGTAACCTCATTTATGGACTGCCATTCAAACATTAATTTTGAACCAACATTCTCTCTATAAGTGATGGGGAATTTTCACTAGATATGGGGAATCAGAGGTACCAATGGGGATATTATAGAAATTCCATCAAGCAGACCTGGCAACACTGCTCTCTATCTCTCTCTCTCTCTCTGTATCATACATAGATACATACATATATACATTCTCACTCTCTTTCTCTCTCATACATACATACATACATATATACATACATTCTCTCTCTCTCTCTCTCTAATGATATAATAACATGGTTTGGAGGAATCAGTTTGCTCCAAAATTACCCTACAGAGATCTGAGGTCTCTTGTAATAACTTTGGAGTACATTGATTCCTCCAAAGTATGTCAAGAAACAGGATTAACTTGATAAATATTATTATAATGATATTTATCTACCGTGTTGCCTGGAATAGTTTGGAGGAATCAAGTTGCTCCAATATTGCCACCAAACCCATTTATTTCATGGGATAATTAATAAGTATTTATACATTTATTTTTTACTAAGGAAATTGAAACACATCATTATTATTTATTTATATATTATTATTATAATTATTATTATTATTGGATAGCAAGTATGAAGGAAGGAGAGAGAGAGAGAGAGAGAGAGAGAGAGAGAGAGAGAGAGAGAGAGAGAGAGAAAGAGAGAGAGGGAATGAGAGAATACGAATGGAGAGAGAGAGAGAGAGAGAGAGAGAGAGAGAGAGAAGGTAAGGAGGGACAACAAACACAAATATATTTTAATATCTTTATTTTTATATTTATGTATTTATATATTTAAAAATTGTTTTTTAAATATCATATTAATTTTTGTATATATACACACATAGGCATACAGTCTCTCTCTCTCTCTCTCTCTCTCTCTCTCTCTCTCTCTCTCTCTCTCTCTCTCTCTCTCCTTTCTTTGTGCTTACTGTCCAATAATAATAATAATAATAGTAATAAAAAAATAATAAATAATAATAATAATAATGAGTTTCAATTTCCTTATTAAAAAAAAAATATATATATATATATAAATATTTATTAATCATCCCATGACAAAAATGGGTTTCTTATTAATTAATTATCCAATGAAATAAATGGGTTTAATATTCATTATCCCATAAAATAAATGGGTTAAATATTAATTAATAATCCCATGAAATAAATGGGTTTAATATCACTTAATAATCCCATGATATTTATAGGTTAAATATTTATCAATAATTAGTAAAGGTGTAAAAAAATAAAAAAAATAATTAATAATTCAGGTGTTGAAAAAAAAAAATATCATGGTAACAAAAACGAAAAAAATAAAATAATTAAAAATATACCATTTTACCTTATTAATAAACTTATGAAAGTTTATGGCAATATTGGAGCAACTTGATTCCTCCAAACTAATCCAGTCAATACCATTATATTTATTAAAGAGAGAGAGAGAGAGAGAAAGAGGTGGATTAGAGAAAGAGAGGATAGGGAACGATTAGAGAGAGAGAGAGAGGTAATGGAAGGGGGTGAGGGTAGGGGAGGGGTGTGGGGTGTAAAGGAGGAGGCATGTATCCAGAGAGAGAGAGAGAGAGAGAGAGAGAGAGAGAGAGAGAGAGAGAGAGAGCAGTGTTGCCAGGTTTGCTTAACGAAATTTTTATAATATCCCCATTGTTACCTCTGAAAATTAATGTTTGAATGGCAGTCCATAAATGAGGTTACTGTGTTGATTTTCCCTCTCCCCTACCCCCCATCCACTCTACCCATACCCCCTCCCTCACATTCATGCCCCTACCGCCCCTAACACCATACCCCCCCCATTTGATTATCGTATAATGACGTCAAGATTTGGTGGAGAATGTAGTTCACGTTTGGGTTCATAATTCCTTTATCAATAACTATTTTGAATTAATTATTATATAATTAAATTCTACGTAATTTTCCCTATATTTTGATAAAATAATTTTTTTAACTACGCTATTAATAAATGAAATTAGCGAATATTTTCTATTTATAATTTCCCACCGTGACTAATTGGTACATTGGAGCACTTTGGGTACTCCAAGGTATCTCAGGCAACACAACTTAATGCAGGAATAATACAGTTTGGAGGAATCAGTTTGCTCCACAATTACCCTATGGAAATCTGGGTTCCTTTATAGTACTTTGATTCCTCCAAAATATGTCAGGAAAGAGAATTAATTAATAAATATAATGATATCTATTCTGTTGTAATGTCAGATAGGCTAAGAGACTATTATAGTAACCAGTAATAGTTTATACGTATTTTTTATTACAGGGTGTACAGTATCAGTGTATTGAATTAGTATCACATACGTTACTACTAACTTATACTACTACTTATACGTTACTACTAACTTATACTACTACTTATACGTTACTACTAACTTATACTACTACTTATACGTTACTACTAACTTATACTACTACTTATACGTTACTACTAACTTATACTACTACTTATACGTTACTACTAACTATACTACTACTTATACGTTACTACTAACTTATACTACTACTTATACGTTACTACTAACTTATACTACTACTTATACGTTACTACTAACTTATACTACTACTTATACGTTACTACTAACTTATACTACTACTTATACGTTACTACTAACTTATACTACTACTTATACGTTACTACTAACTTATACTACTACTTATACGTTACTACTAACTTATACACTACTACTTATACGTTACTACTAACTTATACTACTACTTATACGTTACTACTAACTTATACTACTACTTATACGTTACTACTAACTATACTACTACTTATACGTTACTACTAACTTATACTACTACTTATACGTTACTACTAACTTATACTACTACTTATACGTTACTACTAACTTATACTACTACTTATACGTTACTACTAACTATACTACTACTTATACGTTACTACTAACTTATACTACTACTTATACGTTACTACTAACTTATACTACTACTTATACGTTACTACTAACTTATACTACTACTTATACGTTACTACTAACTTATACTACTACTTATACGTTACTACTAACTTATACTACTACTTATACGTTACTACTAACTTATACTACTACTTATACGTTACTACTAACTTATACTACTACTTATACGTTACTACTAACTTATACTACTACTTATACGTTACTACTAACTTATACTACTACTTATACGTTACTACTAACTTATACTACTACTTATACGTTACTACTAACTTATACACTACTACTTATACGTTACTACTAACTTATACTACTACTTATACGTTACTACTAACTTATACTACTACTTATACGTTACTACTAACTTATACTACTACTTATACGTTACTACTAACTTATACACTACTACTTATACGTTACTACTAACTTATACTACTACTTATACGTTACTACTAACTTATACTACTACTTATACGTTACTACTAACTTATACTACTACTTATACGTTACTACTAACTTATACTACTACTTATACGTTACTACTAACTTATACTACTACTTATACGTTACTACTAACTTATACTACTACTTATACGTTACTACTAACTTATACTACTACTTATACGTTACTACTAACTTATACTACTACTTATACGTTACTACTAACTTATCTGACATTACAAGAACCACAAAGCGTTGGGAGAGATTCAAAGCCTATACGGATCTGTCTGAATCCCTTGATCCATAAGGCTCTCTATAGCTTCTTCTTTCTGACCCTTTTATAGACCTCTGAAAGGGTAATTATATATCAAAGTGGACTGTAGAGTAAGGGCATTTAATGTAAAAGTATATACATCTGTTATATACATGAATGAAGAGGAAATCATCACATTATAAGACATTTACATTAGAGAAAAAACATCACAAAGCATCGTGCTGATCACATGATTGTTGGGAGAAATACAAGCCAATGGTCGAGTGGAAAAATGCTTACAACTAAACATTCACATTTTCCTCCTTGAGATTAATATATCGTGTAGTGGAATAATTATGACTTTCACTTCTTTTTATCAATCCGAACCAAAGGGAAGGAAAGACAGTCCTATTAACGAAACATTTTTATTGGCTTTTTTATCATTATTATTATTATTATTCTTTCAAACGGGGGAGCAGACTTGTCGCTTCTCTCTGGTGAATATTGCCGAGGCTTACTACCAAAACATGCCGGTGTGATGCTACCCTGTGTGTTGCCACCTCTTTCACGAAGGGGGTTGAAATGTTGTCTGCAAATTGTATAGTAAGTAAGTAGGTAGGTAGGTAGGTAGGTATAGGCTCCAAACCAAGCCTTGAAACAGACCCCATTGTTGTAGGTACTGATTCAGTGACACAGTTTGGTTGTATCGGTAGTCTACTGTGTATACAATTTGCCAACAACAACAACAACAACAACAACAACACGGTCCTCTTTAACCTCCTACAGTACAGTACATAACAACTGGATGACCATGAATGAATGCGAGTCTATCCGCGTGTTCATATCCTCCTAACCTTTTACTGGTAGGTCTTGCGTGTCGTTAACGTGTGATGCCAGAAAAGCTATATTTATTATCTATAATTGGGTGTTCTAAATATAAAAAGGATGATGAGAAACCTCTATGAGCTGACGAGTGTAGGGAGAACTATTCATGACGCCGGGAAATGAAATAGGAAATACGTGAACATTCTGCCAGCGAAAAGAGAGCTAAGAAAAATACCCTGATAAAGACGTTGTTTTGAGGCGGCAACTCAGACCATCTGTGACGCTCGGCCTATTCCACAGAGTTATGTTCCTCCATTGTAATGTTATTCATTCTGAAGAGAAAGAGAGAAGGCCGCGTTAGCTTGGCCTGGAAGACCCTGTAGCACGGAAGAAGAGGAGATAGAGAGGAGGGACAGGAAGATGAAAGGATTCTGTGAAAGTAAAGCAGAAACTAAAAGACTGCGTAAGGCCAGAACGACCCTAGGAAGGAGATAGGTATGAGGGACAGCAAACACCAAGGAATATAAAGTTAAGGACGGGGAGCTGGGTTCTCGTTCAGCAAAAGGATGCCTTTGTGACTGTTCTGTAGCCTGGGATTTGGAGGAATCTCTTACCAATAATTAATTGATCAACAACACAGGTTCCTTAGGCAAAATTTATCTCGAACGTTGAACTCATAGGGATTACAGAAGTCACATTAAGTGACCCAAACATATTATCCGTTAGAGTAAAATAAACTTACATAAGCAACTGTATTTACTCTACAAATCATATTTCAAGTCGGAGGATTTTTTCGGCGTCATAAAACTCCCTCTCGTGGTGTGTGATAATGAAGTGATAGATGGCTGACGTATCTTAACACTGCCTGCCAACAGACACTTTCTGAACGTGGATTACACCAATTATTATTAAAGCCAATTTTATATTTCATTTGTCCTAATTACGTTCCATTGCTGTCATAATAAGCAATTCATTACCCAAAGCAATTTTGTAGTTCACGTATCCTGTCTTCCACCACAATTATCCTTCATATTGCCAGGTCAGACTAATTTTGAGACCGATCCAAGATGTATACATTATATAATTATAGTTTTTAGCCTATGAATATTCACGTTCAAAAAAGTCTATTAGCTCAATGTCTCGAATACATATATGACTATTAACTCGCTCCCAATGACTGCATGCAGAATGAAATCCTCCTTTCAGGGTGCGAGAGAGTGAGTACCCGACTCTGCTCTTGTGTGAAAACGAGATGATCCTATCTACCGGTATGATGAATATAATAATGTGTGGCTAATGAAGTGCTCTCAGAAACATGTGATCAGTCAAGTACATCAAACCATAAATAAATAACTTTGCTCTTTGTATCCTAAATCATAATAATAATAATTCATAATGTGATCCAAGTGCATAATTATATACTGTCCTTGAATATTCTGTCAAGTCTATACAGTACATGATGAGGTTCAATATTTTATCTGGCTGTTTGGAGCAGAATTGTTTGAGATGAAGCCAGCATAAACAGTGAAGTGTTCTATAAACTCATCCCATCCCTATCCTGTTCAGCTTCACGCTTCCTTATAACTGGGGCTGGCAAATTTCAGAACTAAAACAAATCACACACCCATTCACACATTACATACATACACACACACAAATATTTTAGGTATTCTCCCTGTAAACCATTGCTGATAAGGAAATATTCTAGTGAAAACATAATTTTGGTTCATGTATGGACCTTGACAAACCTCTTGAATCCAAAGCAACAGACACTGATTTATTTCCCTCTTATTAAATATTTATTCCACTTTGTGTAGTACCAAACAACTATGACCGTATGATACTAATTAACAGTAAAATGTAGTCTAAGTTTCTATAAAAATAATTTTCCGTACTTAGAACATGACACACAAGTCAACAGTCCTTAAAAGTCTCCTTTCCCTTAATTGTTCACATAAACAACAAAAATAAACACAGTTGAGCGCAAAAAAAAAAGCCAAATTAGCATCAAGGGATTTCACAAGTATATCTCCGAGGGAATATTACAATTTCCTCCTTTTCTTCGTATTAAAAGACTGATAATTTCAGAGATATTAATGTTTATATATAATCATAAAACAATGAAAATTACGGATATGAGCTATTTATTATATTCCATCATACTGAACTTTATTCATGAATAACAAAGCTTATTGTTTTTGTAGCCTTATCACCCTGACCAGCCACACGGAAAACTGCCTCAGACAAGCATATAATTTATAGTTTGCGATGGATATACCCCTGTTCAGAGGGACTTAACACACACACATACACTGTAATGTTCAGCTACACTGGTAGTTTTGTATGTTTAACACTTGTTAACGTGAGGTTGGATGAGTGGAGCAGGAAAGGAGGGAGTGGTCGAACTGAGTGAGCGGTTGAGTGACACAGTGAGTTTTTTATGCTTCAACCAAGTCAATGTTGGGCGTGAATTTCCATTGGACACCAGTCGCTCCACCGACCACGCTGGTGTAAGTATACTCTCTCATCTGCTTTTTTTAGCCCTATATTTCTAATTTGATATAAATATTGGTATTGTGTGTGGTTGTTACTGTGTATAGGCTTTGTACTACCAGTGCGTATATGTATTAAGTGCAGTGTATTTTAAGGTTATATATAATGTATTTGTGCGCTTTTTGTCAACAGGGTTGTTTGTTATGGTGAATGTACCTGTGTTGAATTACGAAGAGGAGCTACTAGGCTGACTTAAACGTTGCAGTGTGTGTACTGTGTTACGGCCCTGGGTGCAGTATGTGTGTGTACTGTGTTGCGGCCCCTGTATTGTCTTTCTACCGTGTTGAAGCCCCTGTATGCTGTTTTAGGTTGAGGACCAAGTGTACAGTCTGTCCACTATAGTGTGCAGCCTGGTGTTGTGGGCTTCCTTTGCAGCCTACTGTGTTGCCACCCAATAGGCTTCCACTCCCCCCTTCCTTTGATTGTAGATTTTTTAGTATTTGTGTTTGAGTGAGTATATGTCTGAGGTGGTGGTGTATTGGTGTTTGAGGTATTATTATAAGTTTAATATTTAATTATATTGTTCCAAACTTTATCTTTTCGTTTATTTGACCTATAATAGATGAATACTCTGCAAATATAAATTTTTAGACCGATAGTAATAAATTCAAAATTGGTGGTAGAAGCAACGCCTTATATAAAATTCATCAATTCACTTGCATACACACACACACACACACACACACTCTCTAACACTAATTTCAACTCTTACATAAACAACCAGTTACCCATGGACATGAAAATAATCCCATCGAAATATATTTACAATAAAGAAAAGTTTTAACATTAGCCAATGAGTTTAATTGTTTACTTGACACTGAAACGTAACCAACAAAAAACACACCTGGAGACAACGGCAGTAATAACAACTTTCTTAGTTCGGTCCCCAACTTTATCACTACCGCTTATCCTAACGAGTAATGTCTGGAGGCCACCTTCCGGTCACGTCACAATGGCTACGGAAATCCACACTGATGTTATGGCCCAAAATATGAAGCTAGTAACTTTTTCATCTTAAGATGGTACGATTTACGGCCTTGGTTATAATGCTTAAAGCCTTGTGGCACTCTGACGCAGCCGGAAGGAGGCGCTTCATGTTGCTCGTTGGATTACGGTAAAATTTAGATGCAACTAATGTTTCCATGGAGTGAGATTGAGCCAGTACTTATAGATGCTTTCCATCAAGAGTAAGAACCTGACCACTAAGACCTAGACACCTGTGCTGTGGTGCGCCTCCAACAGACGGTTCCTCTATGTACACTTTGATACCAGTAAGGACCGAAGCTCGCTACCCAAACATAGCGAGAGGGAACTGGGTCAGTGGGTGCGATTGAAACGACCAGCCTCGTCAACTAAATCTGTCGGCTAGATAAAAGGAAGCGTAGATTTGGTGGAACTCTGTATATGAAGTAATAATAATAAATATTTAAAATATGAACGCAGGAATTTTCTCCTAACTTGAGCTATATGATTTTTCAATCATAATTTCTGGTCACAGAAGGTTATTGGTCTAATGATTCCTCCAACTTTCTTGAGGTGTAATTAAATGAGACTACGTATCGTGACGAGGTCTGACGCCCAAACAACCCACCGACCAAACACAAACAAAATAGACGTAAAATAAAGCGCAAATCTGCATACAAGACATGAGGGCTGAAGGAAACTGCCAGACTGCCTCTTGTACAGTGGAGAGTGAGGAAGAAACATGGGGTGTGATCACAGAATGGACCAGCACGTTTATTAAAAAGCTACTGTAATGGCTGGAAATTTGTCATGCGTCTCTGCAATACTATATTGCATAAGCACTAACAATAATATGTTGAAAAGTCTCTCCTCTCATTCGTAACAAAGCGCTGTACATATTTGTCATTTTCAGTTTCATTCACAGGTGAAAATATATTCACAAGTTGCCTATGATAACTTTCTCTAGTTCTAAATATTGCAATCAGTCATTACAAAGATGATCTGCACTTGTTGATCAAAATTTCACCATACCTATAAGCCACACTTTTTCCTTGTCCAAAAGCATTGCCACTCCGAGTGTGAATGTTGGGAGGAACTCACACTAGACATCATACTGTATGTAAACTCTCCTTCCTCCAACATGTGGCACCAAAACTCTCCCCGAGAAGCTCTTGAGTTTTCGGTGAGTCAGGATACTGCACGTATTTGGGTGGTTTGTGATTCCTTAATATTTTCTTTTCTTAAATACTAACACTTCACTGTAAACTATCCTCAAAAAACCTGGACGAAGAGGTTTCGAGTTTGATCGCCTTAGTCTGCAACACACCATTTTTTTTATTTTTTCTGGCACTGAATGAACACTCGACTTCCGTTACCGTATAGGTCACTACTAAAATATTGTCTCATGCACTGATGCCAGGTATGTAGGAAAGAATGAACTATGCGTTATGTCTATAGGGCTTAAGATTATCATCAGGCAAAGATCTGGGTGTGCTTTGTTGAACAGGCATCGTTCTGGTGATTCCAAAGTGAAAGGGCCGCATGCCAGTGATAAAACTGTATAAATACATAACATTCATACTGTAGATGAACCTTTATTAACCAAATTACCCCTAACATTAATTTGTATTTGAATTGTGACAATCAACACCAATGAATAATGAATGCATCACTAACTCTGTGAGTGAAGTATTATTGAGAATGTCATTGGCAAGCAGTGACCTCGTGAGATGGTTGGCAAGGCACAAAACAATTTAGATATCATAAAAATAATTTAGATATCTTAACATCTCTCTGGCCATATCATTGGTTCAGTGTAATACATATGAATAATAGTATCATATTTAAAGTCTAATGAATGCAATAAGGAGATAATAACTATAAACTAAAAATGAATGTAAATGGCTATTCATAGCAAGTCAGAAATACTGCTATATTTGTTTTATTGCTACCTCTTAAACTTGCTCTACTTCAATTCTGTTTCTCCACTGAACACCTTACAATTTCCAAATGAATCAAAGAGCCAAACAAGTAACTAGTTGTACAGTACACGTAATTAAGGTGCTACGCCCATGAGCTATGATGAAAATGGTGATTAATGGCAACTCGTACGAGGTGTTACGCTTGCAGAAGAAAAAATAAAGTTTCCCATTACTGGGCTGATTTGAACTATACGGTATTACCCCCATCAAATATCCAGATACTTATGACGTATTGCAGTTAAAATCAGCTTACAAATATATACGGCATATATGCATAAAAATATTTAAAGTAGGTAGCACAGTTGTTCCGAGAAATGTGAACTGAATGCAGTACAACAGTGCTGGAGGCACGTACATCAAGTCACAGCTGAAAGAGACCCTGTAGTTAAATCAAGAGTTGCGTGGCACGGAAAAATGGACAATAACTTATCATACACTTCATAGGTAACACCTGACCACGTGGTGTACAGCTGACGATCACTGTATTGGGGTAAGAAAGTGGGCAAGTTTATGAGTGTAAGGGCTGTGGATGAAAATTGCACCAAGGATAATGTAGATAGATCGAACAGTCCAGGCATCCATAGATATTGTGACGCCGCTCTACTGTCATTCCCTTAGCTCTTTAATATCTCTTTAATCTCAGGTTTTTGTGAGACCCACCCAATAACCTCACACACAACTACAAGTGAATAAAGGCGAGCATTTGTGTAGTGAATAGCTGAGGTGAAAATGTCTGGGTTTTGTGGTGAAGCGTCATCACGATATTCATGTACGAGTTTAGCAGCACATCGTTGTTGGGTAGAAGGCTGCAGGAGGCATGTTCAACTCCTCCACTACATTTTTGTTCTTTCTAAACATATTTACTGAAAAAGTATTCAGGTATTTTAGCGTCGGATCATACTTAACTGAATAAGAGTTGTATACTCCGTTGTAGGCCTATACTCCACTGTACAGCATGGGAGCCATATATAAGAAAAGTAATAGACTTGGCGATGATAATGACTGGTATGATTACTCTATAGTCTTATATGGAACCTTCATAAGAGTCATTGTTATTGCTTAGTCCAGGACTGATCATTAATATGATTCAAGCTTAATTAATGGCTCTTGGGATGGTGAATGGCGTGCCTCACGTCACACTATTAGCTACTGCTTAATTCAGTTAACATACTTTCATGATATGAACAAATAGTATGAATGGGAAGAAATAACAATGCCGCATTTTCTTCCTTACTTGATGTGGAATGATCAAAGAGCTCATGATAACAATGCATCTGTCAACATACTGTAAAAAGTTATTGCAGCAGGTATGTACCGGGAAGATGCTGACAACTCTAAATCTGTTTAAATACAACAAATACATATTATGTAATTCAGTAATTTGTTTGTACTCTGAAACTAAAGCAGTGTGATTGTGGCCGAACCATGCAAGGCTGGTTTGCCCATTTTGAAACTATGTATAAAGTGTACCGCTATTTTTTGTTCACCACGTATCTGCTAAGACACTCTCGATACCTGGACTGAGCTCAGACATAATCTTATGCAACCATCAACATTATCATATAATACACTCATACGACTTGATAATCCAAGCATACCGGTACTCTTAAAAGTCCCTTTGATGTCCAGAGTGTAACTATTGTACAGGAAGGTTCTGGAGCTTATGTACCTACAAGTGGTATGACAATGTATTCCCTTGACAAACATTCTCAAATACATTGTATTATAAAATAACCCCTTTTCTACAGCTTACCCATCTTATCCCATTTTAATACAAAAAAAAATGTATATAAAGTATCACATCATAAAAATGTAAAGGTGGTGGTGCATGAAGTAAACAATTTGTTTGTCTTGCTCATTCCAGCAATATTATAAAGAAAATATGAATTCCATATCTAATAATAATTACCTGGAAATGACCACCGGAGCAGTTACCTGGTATGCTCGAGTCTCATCCTCACCAGGTCAGTAACTGTCCTATGACATAAATGAGTCCCAGAAGAGAGGGACTTGGGGCAGTGAAGGCTACATTTTACCAAAGTTATCAGCCCAAGGGGGTGATGGGAGATTCTCTCTCCTTTGACCATGGCCAATACTAGTGGGGTGCATGAGTGGATTGAAGGAATGAACATCTAGGGAAAGTCATAACAACCCCAATAGGACCCTGTGGCAGGTGCCCTTCCTGTCTGAATTTGGGTGGATCTGCTATGCGACCCCTTCCTACAACACAAGTATGTATAAGTAGTTATTGCCACTAAATTCGCCGCACTTTTTAAAGTTAATATTTAACGGATTGTCTTGATAGTATATACATCACTTTATTGCCATATACCATTACAGATTCCATGGACAACTCATATGCACCACCACCTTTCAGGACTCCCCATATTTTACATGATCTCTAATATTTCCATAAAAATAAATGAAAGCAATTGGAACCCAAGAAGCAGAAACCGATCCAAAACATTTAAGTGCAACTTTAAAATCTTATATAAGTGTTTAAAATCCCTGCCCAGGATGTAAGGGTTCTTACATTCCAGGACTAGATGGGATATACGAGTGAACAACAACAGCACAAAAATAATAATGCTACATGTCTCCGCTTTGCTATTATATATTTTCCCCTCCTACCATAAATGTACTGTCGTTACTAGAGTCATGTCATATGCAAGAAAAGTCATGGGCTTGACACTGACAATGACCTCTGCAGACCGACATTAAATATAGAGCCATTGTATTGATCACCGTCACTGTATGTCCCATGATATTTCCTGTATATGGCCCCTTGACTTCTCTTCGGCTTGTGATTCAATGGTTTTAGTGTCTGTCTGTTAAGGGGCATGTGATGATGTCAGTGAAAAAAAGGAGGCTACTGATTCCTCCAAATGGAGCCACAAAATAGCAACTATGCTGAGGAAGTCTGTGTCATAGCATAGTCCAGAGGAATTAGTAGTCTCCAGTTTAGTGACAAAATCTTAGCCCCCTTAAAAACTAAAAAGGCACAGTTTTTGTTATGACAATGGTATTCTAACTAAAACTTGTGAATACTGCGATTTTCCTGACATTTGGACAGTCATGTTTCCTATTAAGTGGAGTAAGATGTTATTGACGTACTGGAGGCGACTAATTCCAATAATGACAAGATATTAACTACCTCAGTAACCAGGCTTATATTTTGAGGCAGTCTGGGTGAATCAGAAGCTTATAACTCACCAACAAAATTTGTTTCCCTTTAGCACTACCAAGCGTTAAGGGGCCTAAAATTATATTAGTATATTGGAGGCTGCTGATTCCACCATATCATGAAACAGACTCCCTCAATATATAAGCTGAGGCATATTTTGAAGAAATCAGAAGCCTCCAATATGCAAAGAAAACTTTAACCTCCATAACTCACGAATACATGTACTG
>JAWZYT010002838.1:30000-50000 GCA_034508575.1 Petrolisthes manimaculis | reverse complement strand
TCAAACAAACTACTTTCACTCAACTCACTACTTCATAATTATGTACGAGTCTATAGCATACATTCGACTCAGAAAATGTTGCATCACCTGCTATTTTACAAGCTGTTTATATATATATATATATATATATATATATATATATATATATATATATATATATATATATATATATATATATATATATATATATATATATATATATATATATATATATATATTCTATTAGATTATATTTTGTATATTAGATGTTAGGTGACGAATATTGTGTGACGACAACTGTATACATGAGAGTCCTTACAATTCGTGCAGAACTTTGAAAGTACAGTTGGTGATGCTGTACAACTATTAGTGAAGTACAGTTTGTGCACTTTGTCTTAATTTACACCTGTACAGTGTACTGCCTTGTGTACCTACTGCTTGTTTTGGCATACATATAAATCTATAACCAACGTGTTTAAACAATAAAACAAAGAATCAAGTTCTAGGCCAGAAATAATGTTCAAAATGATGCAAATGGAATGTGAAAAATACGTTACATCATAATTATTGTTAATGAAATAGACAAAGTGATGATTAGAGCTGTCTTCACTATAACGTCATGAAACCCAAAATGTTGCCTGGATTAGTGTAAGTCCATCATTACAAAGCATAAATAACCCATGCAAAAAGATTACAACCAATACTACTACTGTTACTACTAGTACTTCAGTAGTATGTAACAATCAATAGTGTTACTACTGTACTTCTGAAAAATACTACACAAATAAATAAATTGAAATGGTTGCCTTACGTTCCAATAAATGCACCTGGTTCTGTATAAGTATGCATTTCAGAAAGTGAGGGAGACATAGAGCGAGCGAGCTATGTAGGTGAGGGCACAAGGGAGTCGTGAGTCGGGACTATCATTGCTTTGCTTTTATACAACTGCACTGATCAATTAATTGTAAATATCAATCAATACTGGTAATTATCAATATGATGATAGATGCATTTATTTCAAGAACTTTCAAAGTTTATTGAGTGTGTCTGCAATGCTACAAAAAATGTCAGATTATGGGAAAAGGATAATGATTCCTCCAAACTTTGACAAGCAACAGAGGGCCTACGTAGGGTTAGTCGTTTTTGGGTCCAAGTTGAAGTAATCAATATCTCCATATTTTATTAATAACACAGACAGACCCTTTACTAAACACAGGGTATCAATATAATAACTGAACAGCTTTACATGTTCATACAATACAATCCGTCTGACAATTATCTATGAACGTCTGTAATTTTGTTGGCGTTGCAGCCTTCACTCGTGTTACATTGTTCCTAAGGCCAGTGGAAGAAAAGTCACATGGTAGGCGATGGTCGGTAAGATAGCTGTAAGTACCGTAGTGTCTGTGAAACCATCGATATATCAGTTATTATAATTGCCTAGATCATGATATTCCTCTTAACACATGGCTCCAAGAACAACAACAACATCAAGTCCCGTATTCCCTCACCTGGCGGGGAAAAATGAGTCGACACAGGCAAGAACACAGCAGGGGGTGGGTGGGTGGGAAGGGTTACTAGGCAGGGCAGGGCAGGGCAGGGCAGGGCAGGGAAGGGTAGGGAGGAACCAGAGTGAAAACTTGAGAAGCATTACCTTAAAAGTGTACTCTACCTGACTGACTTCCACGTGTTCCTGCAAGAAGAGGCCAGAGTGAATAGAGAGACAGAGAGGAGGCGGGCATGAGGGGGTCGAGTTGAGGTTATGAGGTGGTGGTGTCCCTCGTCAATAACGCACATACAAACAATTCCTTTACTCCAGCTCCTCCTCCTTCATTTGTTTTGTTTCCTTCATCACCTATTTTCGTTTTCAATACAAGTTGGAACCGATTATGTCTTTTCTTCTTCTTTTACTTCTTCTTCAACAGTTGGGTCTGAATACATACCTCTTTATCTCCTCACTTATTCGCAAAGTAATCCTGTAGTGAGTACGTTCGTAGTTTTTCATCTAAATTTTAAAAGCTGGATAGTACAATTGAACAAAGACAATGGCTAAATACAAACCTCTTCACTCAACTTTGTCTAAGGAGAGCTGAAGCGATCATCACGGCCACAGTAATCTTCTTCTTCAAAAGCTGAACTGTGCAATTTATCGGAAGCCAGACGCTAGCAAATCGGTATCAGTTAAGGTCAGCCTATGATCCCAGGAAGCAATATAGTGATGGCACCTAAGGCATATACACCAACCACAACAAATCATGACTTGACCAGTTTCCCTTGATTCTATAATAAAAGAGAGACGTTGAAAATAGTTCCCGTTGGCCACCACTAGAGGACCGTTAATACCTGGCTTTATGACGGAGATTTGTTTTACTTGTCACCTCACAAACACGGTTCTTGTGGCAATTGTAGATTAGGTTAAGCTCAAGAACTATGTGTACATAGACGAGTAAATACAAAATAATACTTTACCATCAACATAGCGATACAACTGACCTTTGGCGATGACTAAGGGAAACTTTTCACCATAACTCTACATATGAAATCACAGAAAGGAGAGCCAGCCAGCCAGCCATGACTCATGTATACTGTAGACTGGTGCAAAGCGGCCGTGTGTGTAGAAGCCAAGCCAAGCAGTGGAAACCCGAGATCTTTTGAGGGCATATCGGTTCAGCGGATACGTAGGATAAGTATGGCTGAGGGGGACTATCTTAGGGGTACTTTGTCTGTGTTCTCTGTCCTTCGTTCTTCCTTTACAAGTCAGATAATTATGGTCCGTCTGATTCTTTATTATTGTTCCCTGAGTCTTAATACAGGTGAATAATATAAGAAACCTTAGAATGACCAGAGGATGGAGATAATTTTTCTCCCTACTGTTAGTTGAGGGCTTTATGTGTGTGCCGAAAAAGTACGTATAAAAACCATGAATGTCTACCAAATAGTATAAAGGTCAAATGGGCACTACCCGACGAGATTATGCAAAGCTTTCTAAATCATACAGTTTTCTCGCACATTAATGAGTGCAGCTCACGGGGAAAGAACGGAAATACACTCATTAAGAATTGGCCATTGTACCATTGTGGCTGTGCAAATTGTTTATATTATGCATAGTAGCATGTAATGACGTAGGGACGCATTATATAACACAACACAGCTTTCAATATACTTATCATCTTCTATCAATATATCTGCCATCAGAATTAATTGTGTATAACATTTATAAGCATTTCTATCACTATATGTAGGTTTAACAAGCGAGGTAATAATGAAGAGGCTGGCTAAGATTTCTGGCTGTGACGTAGGCCACCACCTCATTCCACAAAAAGGAAAGAATAGTTACATGTAAGTCGGAATTGACAAACACAGAGATATACGTATAGATATAGACATTAGGTTGAAATTACAGACACCAAAATAGATACAGACAGTAGACATTACACAGGATTAGTAAACACGGAGAAATAGATATAGCAGACATGAAGACATACCATATATTATAGACAGTGAGAGAACGTGACATGTATCTGACACACAATCTTACAAACACATACAGAGAACGGGACACTTAATATTTACCACGAATGAAGTTCACTGTAAGAAAAAACATCTATCCTATATATATATAAACACATTGAAGGAAAAGGAAACAGAAAATACAGTACACAAATATAAACACAAGTCAAAACACATCTAAACTTACTAAATATAAACTCTTGCTAAAACAAAACACTGAGAGATGAAATATAAACAAAAACTACGTAACGAAATATAAAAAACTCAAGCACAAAACATACACGAAAAAAAGAGAAAAAAAAACCAGAATAGTCATATACAATCATAATATAGCAATCAGTATAAACAAACAAAATCTTATCTTTATACATTACATCTGTATCTGAAATGGGGGAACTGTAACTGACGGTAATATTAATGTAGACAGTCAATATCTAAAGGTGAAGCCTAATTTTGGATGGCGAGGTTTGGCAACGTAATTAAAATATTGTACGGTAAAAATGACTCTGATCTGGACAGTTACCGTCACCTACAGAAAATAAAAATCAACAAAGTCCAACTGAACAACAAAAATAATGATAAATTCGACTATGAATGCCTTTACTGAGCTCAGTATGCTAATAAGTCTGGTTTCTCCTACAAGAACTGTTCTTAATACACTAGTGTAAACTTACCTAATGCTGAGAACAGGTAGTCTGAAAAAACCCACATGGTCTACCCAGTCGAGAGGAACGGTAAATGTGTTAACAAAGAGTACGTGTGATTAGTCTCTGTTTTGTATACATGTTTGGAGAGGGAAGAGTAACACTCACTCCACTCTATTTCAGAAGATGTATACAAGACCAAACATACACGGTTCTGCCACATAAACTGTACCTCCCGACCGAGTGGACCAGGAGGAGTTCAGGCAGACTCTACCTCATCTCGGAAGGAAAGGAAAGCCACTTAACTGAAAGACAACACTGTAGATTAACATATTTTAAAAAAGTGTATAAAACAAAAGTTAATATCATTCCAAACAAAATAACAACGAAAAACCTGGAAGAACATAATGAAATAAAAAAGCCAAGGTAGAACCATAACACTGACATTTAAGTTATATTTGTGATGGATGGTATAAGATTGAAAGGGATAAGAATTAAATAAGGCAAAACCAAATTCCAGAATAAAGGTATAAAAAAAAATGAAGCTCAATGCAGATAAAATAAAAACACAGGAGAGGGGTGACACACGCAGACAGGCAAGAACACACACACACACACACACACACACGAATGTAACGGGACACACGTCACGAGAGGATACGGTCGGAGGATGGAGAGGGACAAAGCACAAAGGAAAACAGATTGGATACTGGAAGGTGACGAAGAGTTACAAAACACTACAGGCGGGAGGGACCAGATGGAGGGACATAAGAATAGATACAAGAGAAACAGGATGATACAGTAGTGGGGATACAACGAGGATACATAAGGAAGGAAGGAAGGAAGGAAGCAGGGAGTACACAAGATATAAACGGAAGGATACATGAGGAGGATAACATAACAGTTTGTATTTGGAAACTAAAACTGGGGAGGGCAAGCTGGGTTGGTTGAACATGTGGATAGATGGACACATAATAAATAAATATAATGCTAAAGAGGTAGAAGAGAAAAAGTTGAGGGTACAATTCATAAAAGAATTTAATGTACCTTTGTGGCCCAGAATATAATATCGGATCTTTAGATTTTATTTATAAGTGCATGATTACAAAAGCATCACTGGTAACTAGAAATAATTCACATATGACAAAAATGACCGTTGATATTCTATATAAAACATGTCTTTCAGTAGTGTAATTCCTTATCATAAAATGTCTTTGTGTTTTTAGTCTTTTTCATTTTTCAGGTGATATAATGCATCGAAAGTGACAAAGTGACAGGAGTTTTTACAATGTCAGCCACCCTTTGTTTATCATGAATTACTCTTTTATGAATAACAACCTCGAGTAAGTAGTATAGGAGAGGGAGTGGAATACAGGTGAGGGCTGAACGAAACACAGAAGTAGCAAAGGAAAGAGGGATGGGAACAGCCAAGCAAAGAGGCGAGGAAGAGACGACTGGGTGACACAGCCCAGCACAGAGGGAGGACGAGAAGGAGGAGGGTAGCATAACCGAGCAGGGGGGGAGGAGAAGGGAAGGGAAATATAACTTGGGTAACACAGAGAGGGGACGAGGAGCTGAAGGATGACACAGCCGAGCATAGAGCAGAGGAGGAGAGGGGAGGAGAGGGTGCTAAAGTCCCACAGCAGACCACAACAAGAGTACTGTACACGACACAAAGGGGGGACTACAGGGAAAAGGGAGGTACTCACTGTCGCAGTCACTTCCTGTGGAGAGAAGACAAAAGATGGGAGTTACTACAGTAGGCTGAGTCACCAACACCCCCCCATCACCACACACCACACACACACACACACACACACCCACCCACACACACACTCACACACACACATACACACACACCCACACCCACACCCACACACCCACTCACACACACACACACACTACATTTCACCTTCTGTGCCTAGCTACCAAACACACACACACAACATAATGTACATCTCTAAATGCCTATATAGGTGGACAAGGGAGGAGGCTAGCTAAACTGGAAGGTGATAGTGATTTATAAGGGTTCATAGATATTGGAGCAAAGTAAAGGACAAACAAGATGACTAAAGTGTATTACTAACTTTTTACTGTAGAGAGACAACACACTTGACAAATCAAAGGCAAGTGTTGATGTAGAACTTATGAACATATATAAAGTTAAGTTACTGTATTATAATTGTCATTTTAAATTGCCTTTGTCTAGTTAACTTAATTAAATGTGGAGAAATTGGTCACTAATAAAAACTCCTAAAATACCACAACACATTACAAATACTCGTGGCATAATCTGGAAGAATCAGCAGGTTGCAATCCGACACACATACACACACAGGCACATACATACACGACAACAAACATGCGGGAGATTATGCAGCCTCAACACACCTATATGCATATTGATTTGTGTGTCTTTAATTAAGAAAACCAACCCTCAGTAACTTATCATACACTACATACTATCCGATAACAAAAATTCTCTTTGCTATGATCCTGAAAATACAAGGTTTCATTCACTGATTAAACAAACCTTTAACTTGAGGTAACTTTAGAGAGCAACTCCAATTACACTCAAACAGCAGCAATTTTAGACAAGCTCTAGTCCAACTCAATAATTAGTCTGTCAGTCACATTATTACTGATATATACCGTCCTAAACACATTTAATTAGGGCTATTACTAGACAGGTCTGGCTCTTGTGAAAACACTCAGTGAAAGAGGATGAGGCAGTGAAGGACTTTGGTTTTGGCTTTCCATCCTCCATGGCAGAAAGTGAAATTCTGTATGTGTCCTACTATGATAATTATATTGACTATTATTAATATTACCCATTATTTTCTATCTCATATGTACTGTACAATAGCGTACGTGAGTTGCAGAAGGACAAAACATGAGTCCTAATCTGACCAACGGGGTGAGTAAACATGAGGCTATGGATAACATGATTACTAAAGGAATAAGTGACTTTATTAGCAATCTGAGGGTTATAGTTTTCTCTAAGTTAAGGGCCCCCATGATGTAGTCAGAATATTGGAGGTGAGAGAATCCTTCAAACATTGCCACGAAACACTCCTTCCAAAAAAGGAGCTTGTTTAGTGGCAGAGTCAGGAGGAATCAGAAGCCACCAAGTCTCATACATGATCACAGGGTCCCTTAATTAAACTAAGTCGTACACGGAGGTAGTCCATTTCCTGCCATAGTGTGGAGGAATCAGTAGCCCTTCAAACTGATCATACCAGACTACCCCTTTATACAGTCAAAATGATATTGTATCTACGTTGTATTCAAGAGTGACCTAATACAGGAGAGGAATTAGCACTATTGACCGTAACTGGACAATCCTACTTCACAACAGGACCAATGAAGAGGAGAGGGGAACGTGAATGAAGGGCGGTGAGTTGACAGTAAGGGTTTGGACATACAATGAAAGTGTTGGGGGTGAGTGATGGGGGGTATGGTTGTGAGGTTACAGTGTGTGAGACAAGGCAGGGGTTAGTGTGTAAGGGGGGAGGGCAAGGGGATGGGGTCAGTTACAAGTAGAGGGATAAGGCCACAGTTATATGGAGGGGAATGCGGGGTCAGTTTTAGAAAGAGAGTAAATGTGTAAGGCGAGGGACCCAAGGCTCACTACTCTATGCCTCCAACACCTGCACCCTGCCAGCCTACGGAACCTCAATGACTGATTAGTTATATAATATTCGGACATTTATTTATCTGTCACTCTTTGTGTGTATGGTTTGTTATTTGTGTCAGTGAAGCAGCCAACTAAATCTGTGGTCGTGTCTTAGTCAGCCGACTCAGCCTAAACAAGAAGGGGCCAGGAGTGATTTATGGTTTACTTGTATATCTATTAATCTGCCTGTTTGGTTGGTTGGTTGACTGGTCATTAGAGTGGCACCGTAGAAATCTTTATTTACTGTATTTACCGTCGTCGTACCTCTCCATTCGGGCAGTTGTTGGGGGCGTTGGCGTGGGAACACTGGGAGTTGCCGCAGTTGGCGCAAGACATCATTTCGTGGGAGTTTCTGTTCTCGGTGGTAACCTCGCCTAGGCCGCTACAAGGGTTGCCATCTGTGCCCGTCGCACTCCCCGATCGTTTCTTCTCCGCCTGGAACGAAACGCTGGAGGGTGACGCAGCCGTAGGCCATGTCCAGCCAGCCAAGCAGGCAACAAGGGTCTAATCACACCAGCCTCTATTTTCTTCGTCCTCATTCACTGGGCCAGGTATATACACTATGTTCCGTTCAGATTCGTCTGTATCCTCCAGCTCCATGAGAAGAAGGACGGATGAATCTTTAACATGACCAGAGGACGGAGAAATATGTGCCCGTGTGATACCCACTTATTTAAGGAAGTAATACATTGCCGGCAAACAAGAGATCTACATATTCCTCCAAACTATGGTAACACACAAACTACCTCAATGTACGAGTAGGGGGTCTGCTCTGTAGCATAGTTGGGAGGAATAAGTAGCCTCCAATTTACCCCACCACGTGTTACTGCCATAACCCAAGCTACAACAGGCTAGCTGCTTCGGCGACATATAGGCAAATGGCATAAAAGACTTGAAATATGTAGCTGCATCTCAAGCCATTATGGATTTATGAACAAGTAAGGTATTTTATTTAACGACTTGAATGAATGACTCCAAAGCCACATGATAATGCACTATAGAGAATGATGTATACTGTAAGCCAGCTGTTCTGAGCAGAGCCAAAATGTATATAGTCATGAACCCACTATCAAAGCTGGCGGCAAGCTGATCAGACCAATCATTGACGGCGATGCGGCAGCTGCGTGTGAAACTTCTGCCAGTCAATCAATTAGTTTAGTTAGTCAAGATAAGGGATCTAGTGAATGGAAGCGGGAGTGTGCGTCTGTTTGCATCAGGCTGGCCGGGCTGACACACAGGTGCGGGTGCAAGTGCGGGGTGGTGCGTGTGCAGAGGTGTGTGAGGGTGTGTGTGTGGGGTGGGGGGTGGGGGGGGAGCGACTGTCATATACCCAAAACTTAACCATCTTGCAGCACATTGTTAAGTCTATAAGGCAGAAGAGTGTGTGTTTGTGTGTGTGTGTGTGTGTGTGTGAGGGAAGGTACAGAGTGCGGTGGTGCGGTGCGGTGCGTTGCAGAAGGGAAGCACAAGGCAGCGGGTGGGTGGGTGAGTGGGTGGTAGGAGGAGTGTGGGATGGGTGGGGTGGGGTTGATGAGTGAGTAGATATGATGCTATGCTGTATACTGAACAACCTTGGGCCTCCCACCACACTATAGTATTATGTTGGAGGCACAGCGGACTGACTGACAGTGAAGCCGGTCTATTTGCGCCCCACTGCCATGTCCCTCCCTCTCTCTGACACACTCCACGGTTGTTAAAACAAACTCTCTCAAACATGCACACACACGCACACACACATGCGCACCCACGCACACGATCATTCACGCTCATCTTAACTCTTTCAAGCGGGCTCACACCATCACACTCACGCTATCGTCAAGCTCAACATACTAACATGTTAGTATAAAATTCCCAGTTTTATTACTATTATTGATACATGCACACATGCAGTCGGTGCAGTGGAATGCAAACTTACTCTATGTAAGCTAAACTCTTGCTGAATAGGCATGACAACATTCTGACACCAAAACTTGACTTCGATTTGCTTAAGTTACATGATTGCAATAACTTCTTAGAACCAAGAGCAGGAAAAGTATCTCCTAACATTTTCTTTATGGTTAGCTTATTCAGTTTTGCATTTTATACTTCCATATCCTGGAAAATGTTATTACTCTGGTTCGCGACGTAAGGTTACATTATCAATATTAATTTTAAACGTAATGTAGATGGTACCGGACGATGCGGCTGACACTTTAATTAACGAGAATTAGGACATTTCACATTCAAGTTGAGTTATAGAATCCTTGCCTCCAAAAGTTCAAAGCTGAAAGCGGTAAACATCTTCCTTGTATCCTTGTATTCTATCATTAACATATATTGTTAATCCTGTACCGGGGCTTCATATAAAAACAAATGTTAATCCTCGATTTAGAAGTTTCTGTAAACTCAAACTCTCAAAATTTTGCAATATGTAAATTATCACATGCCACTCGAGTTCAATTTCGTTTTGCATCCGCGTTCATTAGTGTATAATAACCTTGAAATATTTATGAGTCAGACATTATTACAACGCAATGGAAGAAATGTTGGAAGGTACAAAGATTACATGCATCTCCAGTTTGTGTAATGAAACTGTTCCTTGCATGTCAACTGGAGGGAGACGGAGAGGGAGTGAGGATTGATGAGGGAAATAGTGACTAATGAGGGAGTGGGGGTTTATGGGGAGTGGGGAATGACTGGGGGGTTACTGGAGGAGTGGAGGGTTGGTCAGCATCACAAACACACGCACGCGCGCACGCACGTTGACTTCCAACAATTATTTTATTTTTTTCCTAAACTCTCTATTCAGTTATCTAGTTTTTGAAGGGCAGCAGTTGGCATACATACATACATACAACTCTGAAAACTCCATGCACCACACGCCCCAACAACACATACAGTACATGCAACACCTGGGTACATTAAGGCACACGACCCACACCAACATGCAACAACACCTGGCAACATGCAAGTGACATTCCCTACACAGTCACTCCCTCATATAAAAAACTCAAGATAATTAACAGTCATGCAGGACTAATACAATAATACAACCATAATCCGACATGACTACCATTTACAAATTATAGATCTGTCATGCAGAGAGGATAATTCAGACCAGCATGCAAAAAATTTAGCTTCGACAACACAGAATCTATCATTTATGCAGAATACGTTAAAAAAATAAAATAACACTCAATTAACGTGGTATACAGACCAACAGCACATCAAACGTATATACTGCAGTGCCTTCATCTCTCTCGCACCACATTGTTGCCGTCTCTACCAGTGAAATTCTCTCTCCTCTTTCTTAGTGGTGGAGGAAATAATTATGTACTGACATGATCGTAGGGGAAACGGCAACACAGGTGAAGGAAGGGAGGGAGGGAGGGAGGGAGGGAGGGAGTTAGAGAGAGAAAGAGAAGATAAAAGAGGAAGAGAGGAGAAATGCTGTTATTGATGGTGGTGGTGATGGTGGTGGTGGTGATGGTGGTGGTGGTGGTGATGGTGGTGATGGTGGTGATGGTGGTGAGTGAAGTAGGTGTCGGTAAAAAAAAAAAAAAATGGTCTGTCACACTCGCATCTATCATCTCCCTTCGTCTACCGTCCTTCATTCTTAGTTCTAGAGTTCCTGAGTCAGATTTACCCCCAATTCAGATTCACAGGTCCCCAACCCTCTATAAAGCGACTTCAAACCGCCTGGAGATTGGTGAGAAAAAAAAAAAAAAAAAAAAAAAAACGTCTTAGCCTTGCCCTTCAGATTGATTTACAGATTTCCACCCACACAGAAGAGTCTTGAAACAGCCTGAAGATTGGTTAGATAAAACAAACAAACAAACAAAGCCTTAGTTAGACTGGTCAGAGGAGCTAAGGAGAGAAATAGTTTACCCGAGTGACAGTCAATGAAGCACAAGGTGAAGCACAAGGTGAAGCAGTGCCTGGTGGTGGGTGGGGGACAAACAGCTGGGAAGAAGAGGTCAGAGAAGGGGAGAGAAAATAAGGAAGGAAACGGAAGAGATTATTTAACTGGGCTCATAATTATACAGTATATGGGTGGGCGGATATTGGGGGTCGGGGTTGGGGGGTTGGGGTCACGTATTTGTTTTTTATTCACTCTTCACTACTATAGAGGAAATGTTAACTCCACAATCCGTCAGACACCAACAAACAACCTCTGATGTAAAGAAGACGAATTGTGTTTTTTTATTTTTGTATGTACATTTTGTCCTCCACCATTGTATATACTCGTGTGTGTGTGTGTGTTTGTGTGTGTGTGTGTATGTGTGTGTGTGTGTGTGTGTTCTTCAGGAGGCTTTGTGTAGGGTTATGATGGTGGTGGTGGTGGTGGTGGTGGTGGTGGTGATCGGTAGACCTTCAGTAATAATGATTAGTTTCGTCTGCAGGCACACGTCACCTTGTGTGGACTAGATTTGGGGTTGGCTATACAAATTTGTCTCGGGAAAACTGTGCAAGCTTAATAATAATTTTGGAGGTTTTGATTAACTTTAGCATACTGTATTCGTGAGTTGGTTGTGTGACTTGCAGTGGTTCAGGCGTTATAGTTACTAGGGAAGAAATGAGAAATGAGACACAGTACTCTCCGCTGCCCATATACTCATGAAAATTGTAACGCTACCCTTGCGAATCATACAAACCTTCCCAATCATGATCATTTTCGCTTACTGCATACTCAGCAGAAACCTCTTTATCAACCAATGTACAAAGCAATAAGGATCTCTCTTAAGGTGGTAGTTCTTTTTTGGTACATTGGAGTGCCTTCATTCCTCCAAAGTATGCTAGGAAACAGGACCAGAGGGGCAAAAATAATGGTGTTCTGTTGCTTGGAGTAGTTTGGATGATTCAGTTGCTCCAGATTTACCAACACAAAACTTCCCCCTTAAAGCCTCTCCACGTCCACAGTGTTTGTATAATAACATAGTCAAGCTGTGCATCATATCAGGTCATACCAAACAAGAGACAATCTCCCCCTCCTTACACACACACACACACATACACACATACACACACACACACCAACAAAACTAACAGCACTAGTGGTGAGTGTGGTCATCTGTTCTACTAGGCTGATCAGACACACGTGAAGCAGCAGTCCAAAATTTGCAAACAAGTGTGTCAAGCGAGTGAGTGAGTGAGTGAGTGTACGGTGCACACAATGAATGGTCTGGCTATGTACAACACACAACTCTTGCCGGTAACTCTACTCTATAAAGGGAAGTAGTAGCTTTTAATCAACGAGATCAAGGTCGCGGTCCATAGCTTTCTGGCAAACACAGGAGGAATAAAGTGGAACGAACGATATTTATCCAATCTGGAATAACTAATATATACTTTGTTCATTATATACAATTAAAATCAAAGACGCATTTGATATGGTGTTTCACTATTTACATTACTATACAGTTCACCATCTTACACTAAAAAAAAAAAACATAGCAAAATATTAACCAGCTTGAGATAAATCCACCATATCCCCTCGTGTGTCTGGACAATAAACTCTGGACTGACACGACACAGGCCCTCTCTATATCTAATAAAGGTGACACTAGCGACCCCATGCAGAGAGTGAGAGGTGAGAGAGAGAGAGTGAGGGCTGGTGGGGGTGGGGGTGGGTGAGAGGGACACTGATGACAACTACTACTCTGTTTTCTCCACGGCCGTCGGGTGTTGCAGATCCCCGATGTCTGTGAGCACGTTTTGGGAGCCTTGTCACTCATAATGTCATAATGATGGATCGAGAACACAGACACCATCACTATGCATTATCAGTTTTCACTCCTCAAACATGTGACATAAACATCGGACATTTGCACAACTGGCCTACCGTAGGAAAACCTTTAAGGGTCAAGTTTTCGTGGATAGATTGGATGCTGCTGGTTCCTCCTATCCTATCTCACGAAACAGATTCCCTTAGTATGCTCTCTGTTATGTGACACAGTGCAGAGGAATCAGAAGCCCCCAATGACGCCAAACAAATTAAACTTTTCCCTGTATATAAATTGTCATCAGTCAACTATGGGGCGCGGTGTGAGGTTCTACAGGCACTAACTACTATGACTACTCTATCATGACGGCTTGTCACTACAGTACTCCAGGGGGCGGCTTCTACGGCTACTTTCGAGGCAACAGTGAGAAGAGGACGAGGTGAAGGGGGCATCACGTCACAGCCAGAGAGACACACACGCCTCGTCACACCCCTAGTATGTACAGTCGGCCCAGAAAGAGACGTTGCAGAATACCCAACGGTTTCCAATGAGTACTAGTTCCTGAAAACCTGGCCTCATTTCTTGGGGCGACTGTACCTACTATCACTTGGCTGAGTAATCTCTCCCTACAATCACACGGTAACCCATGATTTGCAGAGCCATTTGTTCCCTTCGAAAATATGGCAAAGGGGAGACCCAAGAGAAGGACGACCCAAGAGAAAATAAACAGCTCCAGGTCCGTCTTCTCTGAGTCACACACACTAACCTTCAACATGGACACAAAAACAACAAAGTGACATCATTCAAAGAGTGACCAATAATGTCCACGTCAGGTTACTGCTTCTTATGGTCATGTCATAGGAGCAGCAACATGTTGTCAACATGAGCTATTCCTCGAACAGTGTCACTATGTATCTTCTTCTGTCTTGTTAAGGTATACCTTGGGAACAAAACACATATAGTCGCCGGTTCACACAGACGATTAGCTCTTTCTCTTTCTCAGCCCAACAGTGCCATGGGGTGCCAGAGTGAGTGAGTGAGTGAGTGAGTGAAGGGAAGAGAAGAAGCGTGACGTGAAGCCCCCCCGTGCCCCGCCTCAGTAATATGTTTACTTACAAGGTAGTCCCTCTACAGACACAGGGGGGGCCAAGAGGGAGGAGAATCAAGAGAATAATTCAATGTTAATATGGGCATAAGAACTTTGACAGGTTAATTATATAAGTCATATTATCTCCATTATTAAGTCACATTTCTTTAAGCACTACTCTTCTCTATTATGAATCACTCAGTCAGTTAAAGTTATCTAATGACTAAAGCAATAACTTAGTTCATTAGTTTTCTCTGAGAGAGAATACAAACACCGACTAAGAAGGCAAGTTTAAGAGGTGGGCGGACTACTCACATACACGAACGGGGCACTAGAGTGAAGCACTACCTGGCTACTGCACTGTCAGGAGGAACAGGTCACACTGGAGGCAATACCACACCACACACCACCCTCACGTGAGCTTCCTATATTATTCTATTCTATTCTATTTTGAGGGGGAGGGGGAGGAGAGGATGGAAGGAGCCTTCTACCATTCTCTCACAATCCCCCGTCCCCTTCCTCGAGACACTAGGTATGTACTCCTCACAACCACAACACCAACAGCAGCAGCAACAACCACAACAACAGCACCAACAAGGAATAGGTCTAGTCAGCGACCACCCATGTATGTAATTGTCCTCCCTCACGGAACACACGACTCACGGCTAACCTATCCATCAATTTTAATACTTCAAAATTATTAAAACTTGTCCAAACCATCAGATAATACAAACTATCTTATTAAAACTACTACACATGAATAGCAGACCGCCATTAGAGCAGCAAAGACTAATTGATTACAATGTAAGTGCAAAATGATTTAGCAACTGGATATCAATAGTTCAAACCATTTACAATGAATAAATAGATATTTAAATTAATATTTACGGACCTGCTACTACACCTACACTACAAAATATTACCATCTTGACTTGATATATTTTGGTTGGTCCAGTGAAGGTTCCGTGAGCGTGGTGATCCAGGGCGCCAAGCTGAGGGAGCCATCAACAACAACACGAGAAGGAGGGAGTGAGTCTGGTCGCAGGGTGTCCACGGTGCACCAGCCTAATGCTAAACCTTTACTGCCAGCCACGCAAAGAGGGAAAGCACGTACAACACCAAAAAATCCTAACAGGTGTATTTTTTATTTAAGTTTGCCTTTCAGAATGACAGAACATCTGAGCTCTGACTGTATCGAGATTCTGGTTGTGATGACAAGTTCCAGAACTCATGCAACTCCCCTGCATTGATAATTGTTTTAGGTATTGTAGTGTTGCACCCCGGCGTTGCTGTCAAATATATCTGGCGCCATTTAGAGAGCATAACATAACATGTGTTACACATGTATATATAAATACTTGGCGACGAGAAATTGTCCTTTTAGTATCAATATTTTTTTATGTTACTGAAAACTGAAACCAAAACTGATCGTTCATCTAATAAACTTTGAAATGTCACCAATACAACACACATAAGTGGTTACCGCCAGACAAAGGTCAGACAGATACCGAGCCAACAATGTCATATAGTACTGTACGTACCAATCCCTCTTGACGCCTGGCTGGCCTGACAATGTGTAATCGTTGTCAAAATATCATCCATCCTGTTCTATCCCCTGCACGTGTCTCACTGCTTTATGCTCAACAATTCACAATAATGAGGCAAGAAACCGGAAATAGAAGGTAGGAGATGGCCGCTCAACAAGGGGCAAGTCAGATACAAAGGATGGATGATATGTTTATATGTAGGGAGGTAAATAGAGACAGACAGACGGACACCCAGCTGGCCTGTGACCCACTCCATGTGCTGTGATCCCCAGTCTCTGGCACTTACGCCCAATGTGGTTTGTTTGTTTGTTTGTGTGTGTGTAATATTGGCTTCTGTGTATGTGTGTGTGTGTGTGTGTGTGTGTGTGTGTGTGTGTGTGTGTGTGTGTGTGTGTGTGTGTGTGTGTGTGTGTGTGTGTGTGTGTGTAGCTATGTGAAAGCCTCGGTGTTTCTGTGCAAAAAAAGAAAGGTATGTATTTATGGACAAGTGTGTGGAAATCCACTTTACTGACCTTGTGTGTGTGTGTGTGAGTTTCCTGTATATATATATATGCATGTATATACTGAACTGCGTCTTAATTAATTAAATGTATGACTATGCGGAGGTGAGCGCATGTGTGAGAAGACCGTAGGAGTAAGTTAGTTGACATGCGTAGAAGCCAATGTTAGTGCATCGGAGTGTATGTACAACTGGGGGAGAACATCATGTACTGGACGGTGGAAGGAGGTGGGGGAGTTGGTTGGGGGGACGACGTGGCAAAGGTGGGGGTGTGGGGGATGGGATGGGGGGGTGAGGTAAGGGTAGGCAGCCTAACACTACGACACTTTTTATCTCTCTTTATTTTATACTAAGGCAAGGGTGTTGTTGAAAGGCAAGCAAAATAGAGAGAGAGAGAGAGAGAGAGAGAGAGAGAGAGAGAGAGAGAGAGAGAGAGAGAGAGAGAGAGAGAGAGAGAGAGAGAGAGAGAGAGAGAGAGAGAGAGAGAGAGAGAGAGAGAGAGAGCAGGGCGACAGGAGTGCAAGAACAGAGAAGGTAGATGAACAGAAAACAGGAATGAAGGTATGACTATATGCATGACTGAATGAAAGAAAGTATTGGGGGGGGGGGGGAGGGAGGGAGTAGAACAGTAAAAGGAAGAGATAAGAGAAGAGGAAGGAAAGAGAAAATGAAAGACAGAGACGATGATAACGATGATAAAATGCTGATGGGGAAATAGACTGAGAACAGAAAAAAGAGGCCAGGGAGGTGTTAGATGGGTGGGGGTGGGGGTGGGGGCGGGGGTGATGGCAAGGGACTGAAGTGAAAGACAGGATTGAGGTTTAATTTGAGGCAGAAGTGGTAAGAAAATTGAGACCGATAGAAATAGGGAAGCATCTTCTTAATTAAAGTCTTTTTTTTTTTTTTTTTTTTTTTTTTTTTTTTTTTTTTTATTAGTCGGGAGTAGACATTATTTTTACAGGACGAGCTGAAAGTGAAGATTGGGGTGTGAGTGAGTGGGAAGGAAGGGAGGGGGAATACAAAAGTGAGTTAAGAGGAGAGCAGAACATGAGTGAATACAAGGAACATGAAAAAAAAAAGGTGAAGAATATGAAAAGATACCTATTGACTGATGACAAAATAAAAATATGGCTGAAGAAAACTCGACGAATATAAAAAGAAAAAATATAATAAAAGATAATAGTGAAGAAAATCCTTACTAGTGGCAGAGGAATAGGCTTAAGTCAAATAAACAACTGTTGTATTCGACGAGAGAGAGAATAAAATACCTATACACTTCATCTCTTACCATAATCATCTTCTGTATGTATGTATTTATGTATATTATTTGATTTACCTTCCTATCATTGTTGGTCATTTATTCTCTCTCTGTAACATCACTGAGACTGTCTGGATTAATTCATTATACACCATATCGTCCGCCACTGTGGGTATTCCTTGCTGCTGCGTTGATGTTTACGTCAGTGTCAAAGGTAATGAGGAAATGAAGAAAAATAATGTGTACTGTAAATCAAGAACCATGGAACTGACTGTGTGGAAACGAGGGATGAGAAAGAGGAAGGTACAGTTGCAGACACATGAAACAAACACACTTACTCACTCAGCATAATAAGAGTACTACTACACGAGTCGTCTCATTCTACCATAATTATGTTCCATGTGAGGCCCGTTTCAAGTATGTCTGTTTCACGCGTCCCCAACTGTACATGACGAACACAAAAAAACGTCGAATGAAGAATAATGAAGATACCACACGTAAACAAAACTCCGGAAGACCCACGAGGAATCCTAGAGGAAAACCCCTATATAGAGAAATGAATCCAACACTCTAACCTGAAACGTACTGTACAATAGATATCCTGTAACCCTTATCACCCTCGCAATCTTCCTCACTTTACACTCCCCTCCCTCCCTCTTTCCTGTTCAGTATATTATATTATATCCATAATGTTTTAATACTGTTTCGTGCATTGAAGATCATCGTACAGGTGAAGCATCAGTATACTTGCATCCTACAATTACGTGTTTATCTTCTCCAAACCTTTTGACTTGCTATAATGAGTTTACTACACACCAAATACTACAGAACATTAATTTTGTCTTGTTAGCCTTGCACAGCACCGCATTATATTATAAACCTCAAATGGGTTGTGACATAGTGATACTTCATGACGTAATTCAATTCACAACATTATTTGCCTTGTTGTATAAGGTTACCCTACATCACAATACGTACCATCTTCTGGCTCGTTATGGAGGAGTTATGTGTACACCACAAAATATCAAATTCACCAAAATAACACCATTAGCTACAGTATATTTTGTTATGGAACCAACTAAGACTGCTAGGATATATACAACACCAAGCAACACTAAGGAATACCAAGTCTGTTAGATAACCAAACCAAGTTACGAAACCAAACCATGTAGAACAAACCTACCATGACCAATTATTAGGAAGTAGGTCTGTCTAAATGTCGTGATTGTGACAGGATCAATCGTAAGAGTCACGCGTGTTAAAATAATTATCCCTAGAACGTAACAAAACCAAGCTTGTTAGAATACTATGAATGTTACAGTACCAAGGCTCGTAACAAACCAACCCCGTTAGTATAAAATAATGTCCTGAGTGTCACACAGCAGACCCATGTTACGGAATCAAAGAGTGTGTTACGTTATTCCAAAGAGTGTGTTACGGAATCAAAGAGTGTGTTACGTTATTCCAAAGAGTGTGTTACGGAATCAAAGAGTGTGTTACGTTATTCCAAAGAGTGTGTTACGGAATCAAAGAGTGTGTTACATTATTCCAAAGACAGTGTTACGTTATTCCAAAGAGTGTGTTACGTTATTCCAAATGATAACAACACCAAGTCTGTAAGAACGGCCTTGTCACAACACTAAACACGTTACGGAACAAATCCAGTTAGTTAGAAGGTAATGGATAGTAAGGTAATGGATAGTAAGGTAATGAATAGTAAGGTAATGGATTGTAAGGTATTGGATAGTAAGGTAATGGATAGTAAGGAACCGATAACCTGTTTTAGGGACACAAGGGTTGAACAGGACGACAGATTAGTCACACGAGGAAAAGTGACGATGAGAGAGAGAGAGAGAGAGAGAGAGAGAGAGAGAGAGAGAGAGAGAGAGCAGTGTGTATGTGAGAGATAATGAATGGGGTTAAGGGAACTGAGGGAAGAAATGTGTGGGTAAATGATCGAATGATGATTCAAATGTTAGGGGCTTGAATGGGACAAAGAGTCAAAGAGAGAGAGATATAGACAGAAAGAGATAAAGGAAAAAAAAAAGTATTAATAATCACCGGTCCAGAGTTTTATGGTGGGCAGGTGGTGGTGGGG